>CABHPR010123067.1:0-15335 GCA_902168415.1 Peromyscus melanophrys
TTTTGTTTTATTTGAAGTCTTTTCACCAGGCTTTTGAGAGCAAACATTCAGTCTGTTCTGATTTCATAACAAAATAGTGACTCTGTACGTCTTTCCTGTGGGGTGTGCACCAAGGGCATTCTATCTACTGCGTTGAGGGCTCGCCAGGCTTCTCTTGAGAAATGGAATGTGCTGGTTACACCTTTATGTTTTTTTAAATAGCAAAATCCAATCATCAGACCTGTCTCTCACTTTTGTCTCAGTTGTGAAATCATTTTTATTCTTTTGCGTTTTTAAGACAGGGGAATTGTGGGTAAGTCATATTATATGCTGTGTTTCTCACTAGGAGCTATCCAACAGGAAGAAAACCACCATTCCTATTCAGTAACAACACTAATCCACTTATAGATCCCAGCGGAAAACTATTTAAATGCACAAATGTATGTGTGACTATGCTTTTATCTCCAGCTTAGATATGTTTGTATATTCATGTGTCTTTATAATTAAAGAACAAATGTGAAGAGACCACTGCACACTAGGCCTCTAGTTCTGAAGGCGATCCTATTGTATCTAAATATTTTAACCTGTGTTTTGGGGGTGGAGAGAGCTTGGAAATCTCCAGTAGCTTCAACACATTTCTAATCCGTATATCTAAATAATTAACAACAACTAACCACAAGATAAACGTTCCACAAGTAACAGCTTGTACCCTGGGTCCTCCCCGGTCTAGGAACAAAGCCCGCACTCTGGGCTGGGCTGAAGCATAAACAAGTCCTCAGACATCTTTTTGCCCGGAGCTGCTATGGCCACATTATCTTGTCAAGTTGCATGAGGCTTAGATGGATCAATACTCATATAGGTGACTTCTAAGGAACACCTGGCAGTCCAGGCAGTGACACCTTAGTTAAGTAGACAGCACTTCTCTTCAAGCACAGGACCTTGAATTTAGCACTTCTTTGGGGTTCCTCGGTCTGTGCTTTAATGCATTCTTTTAGCCTGGGGGGCAAAGACATCCAAGAAATTGGGTAAAGTAGTAATTTTGGATCTATTACTGGTAACAGTTTAGCTGAAGAAAAAGAGTTTTTGTTTTTTAATCTTCTATCCTGCATTCTAAGCTCTGTACATAGACAGATGTGGGGCTTCTGAGTGTTAGCAGACACATTTTGTAACACTAACTTAGCGAACTACAAAGAAAAGGCTTTGTCTTATAAGAACAGTGTGGATCTTGGCTGGTTAAGATCAGCAAGGCAGGAACAACTTGGCATTAGCAAGCATAACCCCAATGTAGAAGGATCACCCCAGTGTTCAGGACCAGCCAAGAGAAGGGGGCCCTGACCTCTGCTGAGTTCTAGCTTACAATAATGCCCTGGCTGGCTTGACGAAGAGGTTTTGCAAATGGTTTTGAATATTGCCCATTTATTTTAGTGTCTACTCATAATCATTTGAAGAGATGAATAGGAAAGCAGCGTTTTGTGTGTGTGTGTGTGTGTGTGTGTGTGTGTGTGTGTGTGTGTGTGTATGTATGTGTGCATTTTTGAGTAAGTTTATAAAATGATGGGTTTCCCTATGGTTTTCTCCAAACATCCTTAGTGTTACTTACCCCTCCTCCACACTTGCTCTCCCTGTTTTACCCTCCCTCCTTCCCTCTTCCCAGTGCAGTACCCCCACACATACACACTTTCCCATTTCCCCTTCAAAGACCCTGTGTCCTGCTGTCCCACTCTCTAGAGTTCCTTCTATATACCTCCTCCAAAGATCCCTTTCTACTTCTCTGGCTTCTAAGTTTACTCTAAGCTTTATACTCAGACATAAGAGTTCAGATCAAGGGTCCACAATTGAAGAGCTACAGCCAGTTAATGGCTGCTGAGGGATAGAAAGCCAGTTTTTCAGTGATGATATCCCAAATTCCCGAATATTATCCCCTCAACTCCAAAAATAATTGCTGATCAACAGGACCTGAAGCTCAGGGTGGGGGGAAGCACAGGAGGAGCTGGAGGATGAGAGGGAGGTACAGAAATGATACAAATGTATGAAATTCTGAAATACTTCAGGTAAAGTTCAGGAAATGAATTCATCACTAGATTCTCTTTTCATTATTGTATTTCTAAGAAGATGATGCTTTGAGAAGGCAATCACCTCCACAATTTCCATCTCTTATTACCAAGATAAGGATAGAATTATTTATTTATAATTCTGTAACAAGAATTTCAAGGCAAAGTTACAGTTGAATCACACTGTTGCCAACAGTCACAGAAATCCTTAAAGTTTCTGAAATCCGTTTTCTTGTCAACAAAACAACAAAACTCTCAAGTGACAAAGAATACAGAGCAAATATTCACAGATGTCACTTTCCTTCTCTTCCACCTTGAAAAGGGCCATCACATGACAGAAAAGACTTTCTTTTTTTATTATTATTTTATAATTTAATTTAATTTTACATATCAGCCACAGATTCCCCTGTCCTCCCCACTCCCGACACACACACACACACACACACACACACACACACACACACACACACACACACCCGCCTTCCCCCCAGCCCATCCCCCATTCCCATCTCCTCCAGGGCAAAGACTCCCCTGGGGATTCAGTTCAACCTGGTAGATTCAGTCCAGGCAGGTCCAGTCCCCTCCTCCCAGGCTGAGCCAAGTATCCCTGCATAAGCCCCAGGTTCCAAACAGCCAGCACATGCTGTTGCTCCCAAGTCCCACCAGTCCCTGGTTCCCTGACTGAACCCATTCATAAAATAAACACACAGACGCTTGCATTATTTAAACTGCTTGGCCATTAGCTCAGGCCTATCATTGTTTAGCTCTTACTCTTATATTTAGCCCATTTCTATTAATCTCTACTTTGCCACGTGGCTCGTGGCTTACCGGTTCATAGTTCATGTGTTTCCATTCGTTTGGCTATTTGTCCCTGTGCTTTTTCCAATCTTGGTCTCAACAATTCTCACTCATACAAACCCTCCTCTTTCTAGCTAATTGGACTCCTGGAGTTCCACCTGGGGCCTGGCCGTGGATCTTTGCATCCGATTCCCTCAGTCATTGGATGAGATTTCTAGCACGACAGTTAGGGTGTTTGGCCATCCGATCACCAGAGTAGGTCAGTTCGGGGACTCTCTCAACCATTGCCACTAGTCTATTGTGGAGGTATCTTTGTGGATTTCTGGGGACCTCTCTAGCACTTTGCTTCTTCCTATTCTCATGGGGTCTTCATTTATCATGGTCTCTTTTTCCTTGTTCTCCCTCTCTATTCTTGATCCAGCTGGCATCTCCCGCTCCTCTAAGCTCTCTTTCCCTCGAACCTTGCCCTTCATTACCCTCACTCACGTTGTTCAGGCTGTTCATGAAGATCTCCTCCATTTCTCTGTCATTGGGAGATCCCTGTGTCTTTCTTAGGGTCTTGTTTTCTAGGTAGCCTCCCTGGAGTTGTGAGTAGCAGTCCAGTCATCCTTGTTCCACATCTAGTATTCTCCTATGAGTGAGTACATACCATGTTTGTCTTTTTGAGTCTGGGTTACCTCACTCAGGATGATTTTTTTGAGATTCATCCATTTGCCTGCAAACCTCATGATGTCGTTGATTTTCTCAGCTGAGTAGTACTCCATTGTGTATATGTACCACATTTTATTTATCCATTCTTCAGTTGAAGGGCATCTAGGTTGTTTCCAGGCAGAAAAGACTTTCATTTGCATTTCTTAATTGGAAAAATTGTATTCAGTCTTTGGAATTCAAAGTAGTAACATAGCAGTCTACTGTCACCTGTCTTTTATAAATATACATGAAGTTATAAAATTAGTTTTATTCATGATGAATCACAAATAATTAATGAAAGAGGTGGTAAAACATAGTTTGAATGTAAAGAAGATGTAATTAATAGTATCCTGTGTTAACTATTCTATGTTAGCGTGGGCAGTATGGTGGACACACTCAGGCCCGGCTAGAGGGCAGTTGAGTTCATACAACTTTTCTGCAAAGCATTGTATGAGACTTTGAGACCTTCAGACAATTGCAGCCTTGATTGTCCCCACTGTCCCCAGCATCCCTCTCAGCTGAGGCAGCTCTCCTAATGAAATGATGAATGATACAGACAAAGGATTCCGGGCAAAGACATTTATTACAGTGTTCACTGTGGCAAAATTGTGGAAACAAACTTATCTAAAGTAATTAGGTTAAAATGAACGATGGTTTGTTTATTTGTGTGTCTGAAATGCTTCCCAAAAAGAGAAGGAAGAAAAATAAAAATGCTCATAGCATGGCCCCACACTGAAGAAAAAAAAATGCATGCAAAGCTATATGGTAAGAACTCATATACTTTTTCCATTGCCTAATAAAAGGGAAATAATTTAAACAGTTCTACAAAATATTTTTCTGTCCAGTGAGATTTGAAATCACAATTTCCTTCTCCCAACTGCCCTCTCTCTATATGTGTGTGTGTGTATATATATATATATATATATATATATATATATATATATATATATATGGATGATAACATTAGCAATTAAATATACCCAAATTTATACAATGATTCATGAATCATTTAGTCGAACAGTAAACTTTAGGTATTCCCACTTTGTCATAGAGGCACTCAGATACAATCTTATTTTTTTTTCCAAAAAGATAAAATGGCAACAAATCTTTAAATTAGATACTTCTTGGGATGGATATAAATTGGCTTATCCCAATTACACACAGCTCAACAATCTTTTTGCAACTAGGTAACACATAAGTGAATACATGATCATGAGATTTTATTTGAAAAGATTACTTATTGTTATGTGTTCCCATGTTTTGCTTGCATATATATATGTATATATATATATGTGTGTGTGTGCCACAGAGATGCCTGGTGCCCAAGACCAGAAGAGGGCATCAGATTCCCTGGAACTAGAGATAAAGATAGTAGTGAACTGCCATTTGTGTGCTGAAACCATATCTGTGTCCTCTTCAAGAACAGCACCAGTGAGCTGTCTCTCCAGCCCCCAGAGATTGAGATCGTAAATTCCCCATCTGTAAAGAACAGCCCCTCATATCTGTTATTTCAGGGGCCTCCTCTCACCTTAGCAGATGGAGTGATGAGGGGCATTCAGAAATGGTAGTTGTTGTTAGGTACTGAGTTGCAGGATAACTAAATGCTTAGCCGTCAGTTTCCATGGTGACAGTATGTCAATTACATGTGAGTCTGATTCCTTAACCAGGACACTTCAGAGTAATCTTACTGAAACTAGTAGAGAGAGTATAAAAGTTTGAAAACTACACAGGAGGCTCCTCTAAGTGCTATTTTTATTGTGAAAAGTAATGAATTGAATAGTAAGGTTATTTATTTATTCATTTTTAAAGACATTTTAGTAAGACCCAGGTGGGGTGAAATGGGTGCTGTTGGAATATGTGATATAATTTTTTTATTGTGTATTTTTAAAGTATTTAAATTTAAAACATTTCCTACAGAGCTTCTCAGATAGACTATATTAACTGTCAAAGTTTCTCTTTTAAAAAAACTAGGAATCTTCCTAGGAATTTTGTTACTTATGATTTCATAACTTACTTTTTTCTGCATTTTGTATCCTCTATTATTTTTTTGTTTTTTTGTTTTGTTTTGTTATTTTATTTTTCTCTTCCCTGCATCTCAAGTTGGAAGGTACTGGGAATCATATTTCTTTCCAAATTCCAACTCTGCTGAACCAAGCAATTGCTTGGGGGACTTCCAAATCTTGCAGCATCTCTCAGGATTTAGTAGATGAGAGAGACTGAACCAGGGATCAGTTGTTTTACAAGGCCCTCTGGCAATCCCAGCCTGCAGTATAGTTCTGAAAAGTGTCCTCAAGAAAGTATGAATGATGGAAATGGGTATCAGGGAGGAGACAGATACCAGGAAGTGGTGAGCAAATTTTCAATCAGTGAAATACATGTCTACAGCTCCCTCAAGACTCCAGCTTCTTTGACTGTGGGACATGGGACATGACTCTGTAGAAGGACCATATTCAAATAGGAGCAGGAACTCATAACATTAACAACAACAAAAGGTTTCAGAATTAGTGGTGACCAAAAATTAATTGAAATTAAGTAGTTGTCAAATCCCTGATGTTTCTGGCAATGCTCACTTGTGTTGCATTGTGGGACTTCACACATGCACTTTGCATTGTGCATGCTGGTAGGCCACACAAACCAACAAATGCTGTCAGAACACTCCACACAGATTTAAGGCTACTGCAGGTTACAAATTGCACTGGTTTTACTGTCTATGTGGAGATTTCTGCTCATGTAGAAATGTCATAATTACAGAAAACAAAGATGTTTAATGTTTCCTTAGTCTTTCCTCAGTATGTATTGAATTGGCCTGTATTAGATTACATTTCATTAGAATGTTTCATTTTAAAAAAATGCTGTTTGAGTTGCTGACTTGAGTTTCATAAAAAACAGAAAATGAAGTTTGGCTTTGGATTAGGATAGGAGTTCCAACAATTTCTGGAAAGGTCCTGAACATATTCTGCCATTTTATACTGCATATGTATCCAAGAAGCAAGCTCAGCAAGATGGTTTTTTAATTATTTAATTTTTTTACATTTATTCATTTGTGTGTGGCCATGCATGTGCCATGGTGAAAGTGTGGCACTCAAAAGGTAGCCTTCCAGAGTTGACTCTCTCTTCCCACCATGTTGGAGCCAGAAATAGAGCTCAGGTGATCAGCCTGGGCTGCAAGAACCCTTACTCTCTGACTCATGTGGTCAACCCTTGTTATGATAACTTTTGACTTCATACTCACCTTCTCTAGCCCCTCACAACTGGAGTACAAGGTTGAGGCAAATAACAATTTGATTTTGGTTATCGTTGTCTGTCATACTAGATAATTAATACATATTTCTTGAATAAATGAATATATGAGACTAGGATTCTCATGAGCCACACACATCAAAATTACCCTTTGTATTCTTACTCTGCTGACACCAAAAATGTGTCAAGATTTGTAGACGACCTACTAAGATGTTCAACTTCCTCTGTCTCTGGTAGATAATGTTCCTACCTACTCAAAAGTCAAATGACTCGAACACTCTGAAACAAAAGATGTGGTGGTCATATTGTTATTGCTAATTTCCTTTAAAATATCTAGTTCACTCAACATAATGGTACTTGTGAGGGAGATGCTGATGTTATTTATTATTTCAAAAATTTAGATGCGTTAAAATGTGAACATCACATCATATCTGCTTGTTTTGACTTTCAGATGATTCCTGACAATAATATTTCACAAGATCATACAAGCTGTAATAAGGAAAATCAATGTTCTATTCACATTTTACACTTAAAATTATGTTTAAACTTTTAATATAAGCCTGAATATTTCTAACAACAGTACTTTCAGTAATCATTCTTCATGTTTTGAAGTCAGAAAGTCCATAGAATGTAACAGGTTTAATGTTCTATTCATTAACTATTTAGTGGCTATAATGTCTGATGTGTGATCTGTAGACATAAGTGGAAAAGGATTTAATCCAGTGTTAATAAGAACTTTTAAATTCATAAAACAGAGTCACAACTCATGAGATCTGTAGGCAACTGTTCAGTTACAGATGAGAAAGTTAACACCACTTTCTCACCTTTGACACAATAACTAGACCTGTGGTTCATGACCCCTTTGGGGGGGGTCAAACGATCCTTTACAGGGGTCAGATATCAGATATACTGTAAATCAGGTATTTATATTATGATCATAACAGTAGCAAAATTACAGCTATGAAGTGGAAATGAAATAATTTTATGGTTGGAGGTCACCACAACATGAGCAAATGTATTAAAGAGTCACAGCATTAGGAAGATTGAGAACCACTGAACTAGACAAAAGAAAAGACCAATAAAGAACAACACCTTTGACTTCTCAAATGTTCATATATATTCATTGGGAGATCACATGTTAGTTTACCAAATAGCCCTGAATACCCTCAATATGATGGAAATCCCATGGCACATATTTTCTGAGACTGTAAGAGCCAGAAAAGCTGGATGTTTGCTGTGAGATAGTGTCTTCTGTATATGACAGGGAATCTGTATACATAAAATCTCAACAATGCATTTGCCTGAATAAGACCAGCATAATGACAACACCAGTTAACACTCCAGTATAGACAGGGGAAGTAAGTTCTACATTGTCCCAGCCCTAGAAGGATGAAAGGTGATCAGTGCCTCCTGTGAGAGGGAAAATCAGTCCCTTCCACAAATAAGCTCTCACATAGGTTGTCCAATTCCAAATGGTCAGCCTTGAGCATATGTGCATACAATACAAGCAAATCTAAATGGATTTAATAGGTTATATATAAATGGGTGCACACATACATATCACAATTATACTTAAAGAAGATATGAATTTGGGTGGTGTTACATGGGATGAGTTGGAGGGGGAAAGAAAGGGGATTATTGGTAAAATTATTAAGGCCACTCCACATAGTTAAAAGGGAAGTCTATTAGTGGTGTAACTTAAAAATGAAGGGATAGGTAGGTCACAGGGTCTGGGGAAGGTGTGTCGCAGCCTGGCTAGCTCAGTTGGTAGAGCATGAGAATCTCAATCTCAGGGTCGTGGGTTTGTGCCCCACCTCGGGCGCCAGAAATTAGTGAAGTTATTTAGGCCACTCCACATAGTTAAAAGGGAGGTTTATTAGTGGCATAACTTACAAATGAAGGGATAGGTAGGTCGCAGGGTCCGGGGAAGGTGTGTCGCAGTCGGGCGGTGTTCTCTGAAGAACTCTGCTTGGTCAACCTCCACTGTCCAGGGTCCAGGAACAGAAAGAGAGCAGTGCATCTGGATCTTGGGTCTTCAGGGCCCTCTCTTGGCCCCGCCTTGTAGGCATGACAGTTACCAAAGCCTCAATGGGGGTTGGAACTTCCAGATCAAAGCTGGCTGCCTAAAATCCACCTATTCTGGTTCATTTTAACAGCTAGTGGAGAGAAGAGCAGAGCAAATTCTAAGCACTATGAATAAATATAGAATTGGAAAAAAACTAAATAAGAAAGAAAATGGACAAAACCAAAATTTAGTCTTTAGAAAATATCAACAAAAGAAATTGGGCAAATCCCTAAGATACTGTTGAAGAATTAAGAAAAAACAAAAACAAAACAAAGGCTAATGACCAGCATCAGAAGTGAACGTCCCATAGACATTAAACAATTATAAAATAACATGATAAGAAATTTATTGAGCCGGGTGGTGCACACCTCTAATCCCAACACGCAGGAAGCAGAGGCAGGGGGGTCTCTGTGAGTTCAAGACCAGCCTGGTCTACAGAGTGAGTTTCAGGAAAGGCACCAAAGCTACACAGAGAAACCCTGTCTCAAAAAAAAAAAAAAAAAAAAAAAGAAACTTACTGAAATCTATAGTACCACTTTCATGCACATCAACACAGGTACCACAACGCATACTCACACTCACACACATACAGCTCAATATACACACACCTCAATACAATACACACACACACACACACACACACACACAAACTAGTACATACATTTCCATGCACACAACCTAACATACACTAACACATACACATTGCCCAACAAACATCCTAACACACCAAAACACACACACACACACATAAATACACACATATACACACATATGCACAAACATGTATATACACAGATATCCTTATATATTCTTTGGTGAATTCCTTTAAACTTTTAATGGGTACTAATCTTAAATAAACTCAGAAGATTGCAAAATGTTAATAACATCTTAACTGTTTTGTAAAAAAGAAATAATTCTACTATAAATAAAAAATGATTTTACAAGTAGAAAATCACAAGTTGGCACTCTTAGGAATGTAGACTTTATGAAGTGTTCAGAAATTGAATCCATTCCTGATAGTAAATCATGAACAAATGGAGTTTATTTCAGAAATTAAAGGTCATTTTAATGTTCAAACTTAATGCAGTTTTTCATATTACCAGAATAAGGAAAATAATCATATGAGCACTTCAATAAGTGCATGAAAATATGTAACAAAACACTGTCAATCACATTAAAATTATTCATAAAGAAGGAACAAGAGTGGATCTCTTCAATTTAATAAAAGATAAATAATGTAGGTAACATAGTTATCCATTATGCAGAATTCCTCAAACACTAGAAACAAAGAAAAGTAGGAGGCTTTTGTAATTTTTGTACAACATTGCATTAAATATTCTAGACCTGTAACAGCTAAGTATTAGCAAGTCGCTGATGGGACGATGGCCCAGGAAGAAACACAACTCTCTATTTGAAGAAGCAATGATTATTTAAGTGGAGAATTCTCAGAAATCTTTTAAGCGGCTAATGAATTTAGCGTCTCCCTACAGTATGAGGTTAAAGAATAAAGCTATATGGATACATATTTCCACATATATTTAGAAAATGATGCTTGTAATAATGTGAAGATTAGAAAACGGGAATTTATACAGCAACATGTGAAGTTTTCAGTGAAAGCTAGAAAAATATTTTTATAATTAACTCTTCTGTTGCTTGCATAAGGATTGTACAGAATCCAAATTAATTTGAAAATTGCTATGCAAATGCAAACTTGGACTGTCTTGAAAACCACTTCAGGACTTTCTGCACAGGCACTGTAGAAAAGGCTCAAGGATCAAAGACTCAGTTAACCTATGAGAATCAAGAATCTAGAAATATATACTCACACATATTTATTTTCTACAAAGTGACCAACAGAACGTAGTGGATAGAAGTTAATCTTTTCCACAGATTGTACTAAAAAATAAACTTTAATCTCTAACTGACACCATACAGAAATACTAATCTGAGGTAAATCATTGAACATCTTATTTGAAACTGTATCTTTTTAGAGAAATATGTAAAATAATAGTTGGGAAACTTGGGAAAACAATAATGTGGGAAAAGCAAATCCTTCTAAGACAGTTCAAAGGAAGAAAAGCTTGAAGAAAATAAGAAATTATATTTAGTCAGAAGTAAGGCAGTGTCAGATCTTCAATGACACTGATGAGAAAATAGATAAATAATTCACTTAGAAGGCCTAATAGGTAAGATTAGTTTTACAGAGGCACATTTAACTTTAAAGTTCAATGATAAAAGCTGAAAGCGTGGAAGTGCTTGCACGGATATTTAAATGAATGACCCATAAATACATGAAAACTGAGGGAGTCTAGTTCACATTGAAATCTGAGTTATAATCATAGCAAGAGATGCAGGTCATGTCATCTAATGTGGCTAAAATTAAAAAGACAATAAAGCAAGTAGGCAAGCATATGGAACAACAAGTGTTCTAGTATATTGTTGGTAAAAAATAAAATAGTACAGTTTTGTTTTCAGTTTGCCTGGCAATTTTAAAAGTTAATGTAAACCAATCATATAACACAGCCATACAATCATAGAATTATATACATATGGTTATATAAATCGTGTATATATATATATATATATATATATATATATATATATATGATTATTGGGCCATTGTAAATGACTATTCTCTTGGCTTTATGCATGGCAGAGAAAGGTTAAAGTGAATAAACAGACTCCTACAATGAAATACTATTTTGGGGTAAAAACAATCAACTGCTAATACCTGAAAACATATAGAAGTCTCGAAAATATTATGCCAAATTAAAGAAAGTTTACATTAATGGTATTAACACACATGCATACTATCATATCTATTGTATATGGTTATGAAATAAACAAAGAAGTCCAATGCTATGAAAATTCAGACTAGTGTTGACATGGGCACATGAAACAAGCAATGGAGATCGGATGCTGGATTTACTGATAGGATTGGAGTCAGTGAGTGAGAACTTAGCTGTGCTACTCTCTTCTGTAGTAGATTTCATAGCAGAAAGTGAGGATGATAGACAAACATTGAGCTCCAGTGATTTCAGCACTGAATATTTAAAAGGACAATAAGCTCTCAATGGAGTAAATGGATAATGGTTACACCCATTATAAAATCAGTTGTATATGATTGCTGTGAATATGATGACACTCACTTTCAGTATTATTGTATGTTTGCAATATTCATCATAGTCTTCTAATTATGATCACACTTCTTAGACTAGATGCTGAGAGCAACAAATGATATATATGGAACAACTGAACTGTGTATTGTGAGTGCTGAATCAATTGGGTTAGTTGGGGTTCTCTAGAAGAATCAACTGAGTGTTTATATTACAGGGAGTTCATTAGACTGAATCAGAGGACTAGAGGCTGGACAGTGCTGCAATGGCTTATGCAGGCTATGGAGCAAGGGAAACTGGGAGCTGTTCATCCGAGAAGCTGGAAGCCTCAGAACAAGAGGTATCAATCTGTTTGTCATTTGTATATAGGAGGGCTACTGATTTTTTTTTGAGTTAATCTTGTATCCTGCTACATTGCTGAAGGTGTTGATAAGCTGTATGAGTTCCTTGGTCAAATTTTTGGGGTCACTTATGTATACTATCATGTCATCTGCAAAGAGTGAAAGCTTGACTTCTTCCTTTCCAATTTGTATCCCCTTATGTTGTCTTATTGCTCTGGCTAGAACTTCAAGTACTATAGTGAATAATTATGGGGAGAGCAGACAGCCTTGTCTTGTTCTTGATTTTAGTGGAATTGCTTTGAGTTTCTCTCCATTTACTTTGATGTTAGCTGTTGGCTTGCTGTAAGAATTCTCAACAGAAGAAGCTCAAATGGCTGAAAGACATTTAAGGAATTGCTCAACATCCTTAGTCATCAGGGAAATGTAAATCAAAACGACTCTGAGATACCATCTTACACCCGTCAGAATAGCTAAGATCAAAACACTGAAGACAGCTTATGTTGGAGAGGATGTGGAGCAAGGGAAACACTCCTACACTCTTGGTGGGAATGCAAACTTGTACAGTCACTTTGGAAACCAATATGGTGCTTTCTTAGAAAATTGGGATCAACCTCCCTCAAGACCCAGCTATACCACTCTTGGGAATATACCCAAAGAATGCTCAATCATACCACAAGGACACATGCTCAACTATGTTCATAGCAGCATTATTTGTAATAGCCAGAATGTGGAAATAACCTAGATGCCCTTCAATTGAAGAATGGATAAATAAAATGTGGTACATATACACAATGGAGTACTACTCAGCAGAGAAAAACAATGACATCATGAGGTTTGCAGGCAAATGGATGGAACTAGAAAATATCATCCTGAGTGAGGTAACCCAGACTCAGAAGGACAAACATGGTATGTACTCACTCATGAGTGGATACTAGATGTAAAGCAAAGGATAACCAGACTGCAACTCATAACTCCAGGGAGGCTACCTAGAAAACATGACCCTAAGAAAGACACAGGGATCGCCCAATGACAGAGAAATGGAGGAGATCTACATGAGCAATCTGGGGGTGAGGGGATAATGGAGGGCAAGGGTCGGGGGGAAAAAGAGCTTAGGGGAGTGGGAGGTCCCTGCTGGATAAGGAACAGAGTGGGAGAACAAGGAAAGATATACCATGATAAATGAAGACCCCATGGGAATAGGAAGAAGCAAAGTACTAAAGAGGTCCCCAGAAATCCACAAAGATATCTCCATTATAGACTACTGGCAAAGGTCAAGAGAGTGCCTGAGTTGACCTACTCTGGTGATTGGATGGCTGAACACCCTAACTGTCATGATAGAACTCTCATCCAGTGACTGATGGAAACAGATACAGAGATCCACAGCCAGGCCCCAGGTGGAGCTCCAGGAGTCCAACTGGCAAGAGAGGAGGGATTATATGAGCAAGAGATATTGAGACAATGATTGGAAAAAGCACAGGGACAAATAGCCAAACTAGTGGAAACACATGAACTGTGAACCAATAGCTAAAGAGCCCCCATGGAACTGGACCAGGCCCTCTGGATAAGTGAGACAGTTGATTAGCTTGAACTGTTTAGGAGGCCCCCAGGCAGTGGGACCAGGACCTGTCCTTGGTGCATGAGCTGGCTTTTTGGAACCTAGGGCCTATGCTGAGACACTTTGTTCAGCCTTGGTATAGGGAGGAGGGGACTGGACCTGCCTCAACTGAATCTACCAGGCTGGGCTGACTCTATGTCCAGTGAGAGGCCCTGCCTCAGTAATTAAAGGGACAAGAGAAAGACATTTAATGTCAATGTCTGGCTCCACATGCACATCCACAATGTGAATCCATACATATGTGCTTTAACACAAATGAAAGTGCCTGTACACATGTGCACTACACACACATGCACTTAGAGAGACAGAGAAGAGTAAGCAACTCTGGGAAGGCCCTTCCAGAGGAAGGCAATGAGAGCTGTCTGCTTTTATCTTGCTGACTGTCACAATGATCTCATGTCCTTGCTTTTCAATAAACCATGGATTTGTAACCATTGCATTTGGGGCTTCATTATCAACATGTCCCTGTCTGTCTGCTACCTCTAGTGCAAATTCACAGCATAGTTTTCCTTTAAATTAGTTTAGATGGGCTACATCACAGACTGCAGGCCGGGTAAAGAAGAGGCAGATGGTAGAGGCATCTGCAGCCATTGCTGGATGCCACACCCAGAGGACTGCCATCTCAAGAGACCAAAACATCTCACAAATAACAGAAAACAAATGATTTCTTGATCTGTCGTGAGAGCTTGAGCTCATCTAAACTAGTAACTGAGAAGCACAATTTTGGAGGCCCAGCATGGTCAATTTTTCTCGAGATATATTATACCAGGGAAGTCAGTCCACTCTAATTCTCTGATTGACTTAAAGACAGCATAATAGTTTTCATTTATGGACAATGGATAGCTGTGTGCTTTCCCAGGCAGGTGTTGATTAGAAAATTGTGGACACTATTCTGAAGCTCTGCAAAAGTGCAGCATGCACATGCATGTGGACACATCACACTGTTTCCTGGTAGAATGAAACATTATCAAATGCAAATACTGACTTGGGGGGAAATGATAAATAGCCTATGGCTTTATTTGTATCCCAGTGAATTCTGCTAGTATAAGTTAGGCTTCAGGGACCATCTTTAAATTGCAGGTATAGTTTGTCCTTAATTCATAACATCTAGAATTCTGAAACAGTATCCCAGCATGGTACCACACACCTGTGATCCCAGAATTTAGGAGGAAGAGGCAGAAGGATGTGCTGCTCAAGGTTATATTCACCTACATAGTAAGTTCAGGGTCAATGTGGGCTACAGAAGACCCTGTCTCAAAACATCAATCAAGATTATGAAATAATGATCATTATATATAACTTCCAATGTGTGATAAAGTTGATGTCAGATGCTCATGGTTAGTACAATCTATTTATATACATATACATATATATGTACATGTGTGCATGTGCACACGTGTGTGTGTGTGTGTGTGTGTGTGTGTGTGTGTGTGTGTGTGT
>CABHPR010123067.1:15345-33811 GCA_902168415.1 Peromyscus melanophrys
GTGTGTGTGTGTGTGTGTGTGTGTGTGTGTGTGTGTGTGTGTGTATGACTTGAACAGGGGAGTTAAGAATGTTGGGTTGTGGAGTTGTGGTACAATAAATGAGTTTAGACTTTTCAAGTATCATTATGCAAAACAGTGTATCTCTATCTCTTAGAAACCAGTTCTTATGCCAAGTAAATTTGGAGTACTTCTCCTGGATCATCCACAAGCCACACACACTCATTACAGAGTCACAATAGAGGAAAACTCCATCAAAAACATAGAGGAAATATGCAGAAAACAAACCTGCTTCATTTGGTTGCATTCAGGGGTTTAGCATGCTTCTCTTTGTCTATGCCTTGGTTGCTTATATTCTTCCAGAATTACTCATAGGATTCTTTTCACACAGCAAGGGCATCAGTGTGTTAAGTACAGTGCAGTTTGGGTAGGGTTGAGTTAGTCTAACAACAGGATTATGTGGAACAGAATTGTGGAATGCCATGCTTGGTGCCTGTCATCTTTGACAAGACACGTTCACCTGACTTAACCTGAAAAATACTCCATTTGTTCCTCATTTTCCCAGTTGAGCAATTTCATGCTAAGGCTGGAAACATCTCCAATGCATGAGTTGAGTGCAGTAAGTTTTAATGTCTTAAAATGATCTGGGGACACAGTGAGGTCATCACACCCATCAAATCCCAGTTGACATGAAAACACATGGGCTTCAGAAGACAGTGCAAATTCAAACCCTTGGATTCCTAACCATGACTGCAAGTTTGGGGTTTATTGTAGTCTTGGCTTAAGTACACTCTGGAAAGTATATAAAGTATTAAACATTCCTGCAAAATAAACTGAAATGTTGTATTAAAGAACACTAGAAACAATGTCCTATGAAGTTTCCTGACACAGAGTGATTGCTGAGTCAGAACCAGAGGGACACTAAGGGGAAGCATCCTTAAAAACTCTTCCAAGAACAGAAAATAAAACAGGAATTTTAGTTATCTAAAGAGATCCATCTAAGCTTCAATCACTAAGGTGCTGTGTGCTCTGGGATTTGCACAGATTTCTTTGCTATTCCACATATGCCCAGCTTCTTACTTTCCTCTTTCAGATTTACACCCATCCATCAGACATGCAGAATTCATCCCACTAGGACAGACTCCCAAGAGTGGTCTGTGACCAGAACCAATCCTACCCACACTGCATTAGATGTGGGAATGGTACTGCAGAGGTCCCCATTATTGTGTCCCTAGGCAAAGAGCCCAAAGGCTCATGGATTGGTTGTTAGCTAACCTGTGGCTGTGCCTACAAACTCCGTTACACAAATGTGGGAGAACAGATGTTACAGTGGCCAAACATGCAGAGAAGTAATCTCTTCTGCTTTGTGAATGCATATGCATGTGTATGTGTTTGCTGTGTGCACATGCATGTGTGTACAGTTATTCATGCGTGTGTGTGTGTGTGTGTGTGTGTGTGTGTGTGTGTGCAGTCAGAGGTCAGGTTGGGTGTTTTTGTCTATTGCTCTCCACCTTATTTTTTGAGACAGTGTCTCTCATTGAACCTGGAGTTCACCAATTTAGCTAGGCAGGAAACCAGAGAGTCCCATGTTTTTTTCTTGTCTCCACTTCCCAAAGGCTGGCATTACAGGTATGTGTCACCAGGCCTACATTTTTTACCTGGGTGCTTGGACGCTGAGCCTAGGTCCCTGCACTTACATGGCAAGCACTTTACCAATTGAGTCATCTCCCAGCCCAAAGTTAATAATTATGTAATGAATTAGCAAGAGGGAAAACAAAGGACACTAGCCACCTGTGGCAGTCTGAGCACTCCTGTTTTCTGAAAGTCAATGTTGCTTTCTACACTGAAAATGAACTAGAGTAACTGGACTTTCTCTTGTGCTGTATAAACAAATAGATATGATTGCACTAATATCCAAGATCTGAATGTATTTTGGCCTCTCCAGAAAGTGCCTTCCTGCTTCTGTAGGAGGGGCTTTTGCACCACTGCAACTATCTTTTAAAAAGCTGGCTCAAAATAGAATTTTAACCTGTTATAGAGAATCACATGCATATTCCCAATAGATTGAGGTAGAGGCAGGAAGACTGTGAATTCCAGGCTAGCCTGGGGTTACAAGGTAAGGCTTTGTTTTAAAAAACAAATAAAGAAATAAAAGAAGTTCTCTCTCAGAAATCCTAATGATGTGGGATCCATGCATGCTATAAAGCTCCAGGGAAATCATTATTTACTCTAAAAATGAGGGGAAATATAAAAACTGTTCCAGATTCCTAAAGGTAGGTAAAACTCATTCAGCTGATCTTGTCAAGAACAGGACAGTATTTGCTGGAAGTCAGGACCCAGAAAGCACAGCCAGGTTGTATAGAAAATCCACTGATTTTCATGCCCAGATAAAGGCTGCAAACTTAGCACACAGGTTTTGTTTTCAGATTCTCTCAATCAGAGCTTAGATATTCATTTTCCCATCTGATATGATATCCCAGAATGCACTCTGCCAATGACATCTTGCCAATCCTCCCAGCCCTGTAAAACAACAAGGCATGAAACAAATAAATAGCATTTTGTCAGACTTCTGATATGTTGTAAGTAAATATGAATGAAAATTGGAAAGTTAAGGTGACCAGAAGTGGTATGTGGCAGACATAAAACATTTTGTGAAAAGAGTACTTTGAATTAGATGAAGCACAAACTCTTAGCATAATAGCTACTACATTCAAAGACAGCTCAGATGTATTTCTTGGAACTGTGGACCAAAATAGAATTGCAAACATATTAGTGAACAATAATGTTTTTGTTTCCATTGCACTGAACCCAACAGAGCAAGCAAGTTCTCCATCAACAAATACTATTTCCCAAGGAAACTGTGTTGCAAGATCTCAGTTAGGGATGCTGCTATTGGCCAATGCCCAGACCTCTTTCACCACAAAATCAGAGACAGAAAACCAAGAACTACCAAGACGTCAACATGTAAGAAAAGTCAGAAAACATTTATTTCTTGGATGCTATTGTACTCTTAACACCTGTGTTATTCTGGGGTGGTGAAGACCTTTGTTATAAGAGAGGTTGTTTTGGGAATCTTGCCTTTGTGTATGCCATTTCTCATCAGCCATTTTTTCAAAGAATGTAGTGTCATAAGCAACATAGATTCACCCACGTTTTGTGCAGGGTAATGAAATTGGAATCAACTCTCCAAACTCCACAGATTTCTGTGGAGGTTTTCTGGTGTCTACATTTTCTCAGAATTCAAAGTGGCCCAAATGGGAGGTTTTCTTTAGATTATTGTTGTTGTTGTTGTTATTATTATTACTATTCTTACTGAGAAATTTGAGTGCAGGTGTGTGTGTAGGGGGCATCTGAGCTCATGTGGAGCTCAGAGGAAAACTTTTAGGTGTTGGTTTTATTCCTTCTACCTTGGGTTCCAGACTCAGGCTGTTGGACTTGAGCATCAAAGATGAACATGTTTATGAGCTGAGCTATCACTCAGTCCCTGAGTGAAGGATTTCCCACACTCCCATATGCAGGACTAGAAGAGGTGACTTAAAGAATAGTTTTGCCATTCCTCTCTGAAGCATGGTTCTTTGTCAAGTAATTAGAAAGAATTTTATTTTGCTAGGAGTGAAAAGGCCTTGACATAGATCAAATCAAATGATTTTTGTCAATAATTAATCATGAAGTGTGCAAAATATAATATAAGAAAGCCAGTCTTCTGGCAAGAATACTGCTCCATTGTTTTTCATCACTATATTTAACACACACACACACACACACACATACACACACACACACACACACACACACACACACACACACCGTAGTACAGTCCAATTCAATATCTTCTGGAAGAACCATCTTAAGAATGCAGTGGAATCTTTGATGATTAAAAACAACCATGTTTTTCATTTTTCTGTAGTTTTTGTCATGCTGTGTATCCTGCCTGTTTGAGACAGGGCTATCCAGCAGGCCTTGAGTTAGAAAGAATAGGGATACCCAAGGATATAATCTTACAGATGCTGTCTTATTCAGGGTTCTTCAAGGAAAGAAGAAACAATTAAAGGAAACTGTATACTTCATATATAAGCTAATGACTCACAGAATATGAAGACTGATAATTCTGACACTATGCAGTATGCTAAGACAACACTTAGGAAAGTAGTGGTATGTCCCAAAGTGTGTCTAAATTCTTAGTCTTGAGAACCAGTGCCACCAATGTGGGAAACACCTAAGGAAGAGGTTCTTTTAGTAAGAGTGGAGGGGACACAGAGAGAACTGGAATTGTCAGTATGATGGCTCTAGGACAAAGAGTGTGTGTGTGTCAGGGGGTAAAGTCAGCTTTCTCTACCTTTTCATTCTATCCAAGCTCTTCAGTGGATTAGAAAAGTCTCGTCATTGCAGTGATATGATTTTCCTCACTTAGTCTATCTATCCAACATTATTAAGGACAAAATCCAAGTTTTGTCTGACCTCTGGGAATCCTTTAACCTACTCCGTTTTGGAAATAAAATTATCCATCACAATTAAAAAATGCAACATTTTAGAATCTTTCTGAGCTCACAGAATAAAGATGATACATGCAGATGACCTTCTCACTCACCTCCCTCTCTCCCTCCTTCCCACCCTTTCCTCTTCCTTCCTTCCTTCCTTCCTTCCTTCCTTCCTTTATTTTTTCACATCTGGTGATTCCACAATTATTTATCATTTACTAAAAATAAGTAAATAAATACCAAGTGGAATGTGGAGGTATATGTTGTAATCCCAACACTAGGGAGGTAGAAACAGGAGCACAGTGACTTCTAAGCCTCCTCAAAGAGACGAGACACACAGCATGCTCCAGGCTACAGAAAAACAGGATTGCTGTTCTCATCAAAGATTACACGGCTTTCATGATTGCTTCTTCCAGAAGACACAGAATTTGTCAGTCTTATGGTGTGTGTGTGTGTGTGTGTGTGTGTGTGTGTGTGTGTGTGTGAGAGAGAGAGAGAGAGAGAGAGAGAGAGAGAGAGAGAGAGGGAATTCTTTTCAGGTGATTGACTTTCTTAAATTATTTTTACACACTTTATGATTAATTATTGACAAAAGTCTCTTGACCTGTGTCAATGCAGTTTCCCTCCTAGCAAAATAAAATCAGCAAAACATAGAACTTACTTGCTTTGCAGGAATATTTGTGAGGCTTTGCAGAAAATGGCTTTAATTATTTTGATAATATATTATATTTTGAGAATTTTCCGTAATGTATTTTGATCATAATCACTTCCTCTCCTCCAATTTCCATTCTCTCCTCTCTTACCTCTCTACTCACCAACTTCAAGTTTGTTTTTCCCTCCCATTAAGTCCAGTTCTTGTTGCCCAACTCCTCCTGGGAGAAGACGACTCAGGCTGTGATTGACCTGTCATGAATCACAATGAGGGAAATCTGACTTTCCTTCTCCCAGTAGCTTTTTTTGGCTTACCTTCCCCTAGATGTTGGAATTTTTGTCTTGCTTGATTTTGTGCAGGCTTTGTGCATGCTGTCACAATCACTAGGAGTTTCCAGAAAAGACGCCTGTTGTATCTAGGGCAGTTTCTTTGAAGCCATCCACAAGCTCTGGCTCCTACAGCCTTTCTGTGAAGATCCTGGAGCCTTGTGGGAAAGAGTGTGATAGGAGCATTCCATTTGGGGTTGAGAATGCCACAGTTTCTTATTCTCCATATGTTGACCAGTTGAGAGTATTTGTGTGAATTTCCATCTACTGCGAGTTGAAGCTTCCCTGGGGAGAACCGAGAGATGTACTGATGTACGCATGTGCTAATGGAGAAGTTATCATCAATTTTACTCAGCTGTGAATCCTAAGATCTACAATTGCAATTACCTGAACAAATATATCCAATGGTACAACAGTGGCATGAATGTTAGGTGAGTATCCAACAACTTTCTGATTTGCTCTAAGGTATATTCCACCCATACCTGGCACTGTTAACAGGGCCAAGAACCTGTGCCTAGGTGGGTCATAGGCCCTAGAAGAGAACGCAATACTATTATTTTGTTAAATGAACAACATAGAATCTAGCTATTTTGAGGATATTTTTAAATGTTCTGAAAAATTATATCACATTTATATACATTGATAAAATCAAAACAAGGAATTTTCAGATTAACCCTTTGCATCTTATTCATTTTAATTGGAACAGTCTGAAAATGGCTTAAATATCTAGCACATGAAGTTGCTTTTAAATTGAGACATGGTTTTGTGACACTGAATCATTATCACATATTAAAGCCAGCCACACTCAAAGCAGGCTAAGTTAAACCATTATTATATTACATTATTAAATAGCAAACAATAAAACTACAGGTATGAGTAGTGTTTTAAGTGACAGACATTCTTTCCACATGCTTTCAATTTTTTCCCATAAGCCAATGATCTAGAAAAGCTATAACCTGGAATGCCTATCTCAGGTCACCTTTAAGAGGATCTTTGACAGTGTGCTAACCTTTTCCCATGGAATGGAAAGCACTATGGTTATTTAGCTTGACAGCTATCATAGCAAAGTGCTGAATATGATTTAAGGAATCTAAAAACAGTATCCTGAGGTGAGAGCTTGTTAGATGACCAAAGGTGTGAGATGATGAGATTGTAAACCGCGTATGTCACATTGAGAGTCCTGACGTCTTTCGTGATTATTTAATATGTAGTCAAGCAGTCTTCAAAACTTGTTCTGCTATTTTGAGAGTATGAACCCAATGCTGGGGCAATACTTTAAATGTGGGAATTTTTTAAAGTGCTTATTGTTTCGGACACTAGTTTCCTCTTACATCAATAGAATATCTAAATTATAGCATTTTAAGCTAAAACAGCACTTTTGAAAGTTCAAGTTTCCTTGATCTATAAAAGTAATTTATGTCTGCACAGTAGGCAAAACAAAGGTTACTAATCCATGGCCCAAATTATTAAATAGAAAAGACCAAGGTGGGCATAATTATTTTTACATTTCTGACACCAGTAATTTTTCACATACTGATCCTTAGCTGAGTGATGGGGAAGATCAACAATGGGTTGTCAGCACAGGGAGAAGCATTTCTAGAAGCTGCTCGCTGGGATGCAGCAATGAGTCCTAACCCTTTTCCTGCAGTTCTCTGTATAGAAAACCTGATGTGCAAGGTAGATATGGAAGAGTTTCTTCCTTACTTTCACTTAAGATAATTTTTCATCATGTAGCCTAAAATTGAGAGTTTGATAAAAGCAGAAAAAATTTAAAAATTGTTGAAAAGCATATATAGGGCATGAGTGACTACAACCCAGTAACCTCCAGCTTCATCACTTATAAAAAGATCAGACATTGTTGAAAGTCTTTCACAATTTTAAAACTTATATTTTATTTCATAGTCTTATTTTTATTTATTTTTTATTTCATAGTCTTAATTCTATGTCTTCATTAGAAAGAAACCTCAAAGAATTAATAAATTGATAATTGTTGATAGAGTAACATAATCTTTTGTAAAATATTGTTTTAGTTTTTCAAATTAAAGTATAATTACATTGTTTTCCGCTCCCCCAGTCACTCCCATGCACCCCTTACTGTCTCTTTCAAATTTTGTGACCTCTATTGTCTATTTCTTTAATTGCATATATAAGTATATATGCAAATATGCATATATATTTCTAAATATTTAAGTGCAACCCACTCGGCCTAAATAAAGTTACTTGTATGTGTATTATTTCAAGGCTGAGCATTTAGTATTAGATAACCAGTTTGGGGATCTTCCCTGGGGAATACTATTTTTCCACTCTCAGCATTCCTTAGTTACCTGTCATTGTTTGTCAAGGGCTGAGGCCCAATGAGATTTCCTCTTTTCAAGTTAGCATGTCTATTGGTATGGTCCTTGTTACAATCTTGTTTAGGCAGCCACACTGATGAAACTTTATGGGAGAGCAATACAGTTTTAGAGGTGTGTTTGGGCGTTCATTGTATGATTAAAGTTTCTTAGGAAAATATTGAGTAATGTAACTTTGATTAATAGTATTTCACAGTTCTGTGTTCAAATATAAACTGCAGCTGCATGTATTCACATTAAGTAGGATTGACAGTGATATTGGTAATATAATTGAACTCCCTAAGCTCCATTTTACAGATGAAGCTAAGAAAAGGAAAGGACTGATGTCTAAGATTAGCAACTGATTAATGGGAAAATGATGTTTAAGCAGCCCTTCATTTGGGGGATTAAGTTTTGGTATAGATACCCACTTTATACAGAATCGTTCACATGTTTTTGGATGGGCGCAGTTGGTGACAATTGTGGCGTTGCTCTCTTTGACAGCAGCAAGTGTAACAGATTGGGCAGGCAATACCACTTCTACATTAGCCATGAAGTTCCTACAGCATGCATTAGGTCATGATTTATTCAGAAAAACAGAACCCATAAGAAATGATTCTGGGCCAAGAACCACAATATCCACATCCTGCTGAGCGTCAAAGACTCTGAAGAGAAGGAAGACACAGATGTTCAAAAAATAACACAGCCCTATAAGGGGATATGCAGTTATGACAAGTTATTCCACACCTTATAAAGAACCAAAAATGATGATATTGAAGATTCCATCTCACAGTAAGAGATGTAAAAATGCTTGAGATAGTGATGCTAAATATCCAATTTAGGTCATTACAGGTTGTACACATACATGGAGTTAATATTCTGTATGCCATAAATATGGACAGTTAATATATGTCAACTGTAATTTTTGAGAAGAAAATGAGAAATGGATTTGACTTAAGAGCAGCTTATAATCAAATTGGTAGGATAGATTTTGTGAAGTAACTAACAAAAAACTTTAAAGATCCTGACAGATACCACCTTGATTATGTAAGAACACAAATAGTAAC
Source organism: Peromyscus melanophrys (assembly GCA_902168415.1). Classification (NCBI taxonomy): domain Eukaryota; kingdom Metazoa; phylum Chordata; class Mammalia; order Rodentia; family Cricetidae; genus Peromyscus; species Peromyscus melanophrys. The sequence goes on from CABHPR010123067.1 coordinate 24,196, forward strand.
TTATCAAGGAAATTCCAATGAAAAGAATATCTCTGCTAATTATAAAAAGTATTGAATAACAAAAATGTTTTTATTCTTTAATAGTAGTTCTTAAATTTTCCAGCAACTTTGGCAACATAGTAATGATGTTTTTTTCTTCCAAAAATCTGGGGTTATTTCTCTTTTAAATATTAGTAACTTACTAAGACAATGAAATATACACTAATGTTGTCTACCACCATGTTCTCAAATTTGATAATCTGTGCTTGAGAAAAACATTCTTGTTTTTTTTTTTTTTTTTGGTTTTTCGAGACAGGGTTTCTCTGTGTAGCTTTGCGCCTTTCCTGGAGCTCACTTGGTAGCCCAGGCTGGCCTCGAACTCACAGAGATCCGCCTGCCTCTGCCTCCCGAGTGCTGGGATTAAAGGCGTGCGCCACCAACGCCCGGCTCGAGAAAAACATTCTTGTATCCATCTCTACAACAGGATAGCAAGAATCTGTAGAAGTTCACAGTGACTTTCAAAAATGTATGCTTTTAACATCAGAATTCAGACAGCATTAAAAATTTCATCTCTGGGTCTCGAGAGGTTACTCAGTAGTTAAGACTACTCCATACTCTTGCAGAGAACCTGAGTTCGATTCCTACCACCTGGATTAGGCAATATACAACTGCCTAGAAAAACCAGTTATTTCTAATTTGAGCTCCAGGGGATCTGATACCCTCTTCTGGTCATGATAGACATCTGCATACACACACACACACACACACACACACACACACACATACTCACACACACACACATACATATGGATGTAGCATAATTACAAATTAGAATAAATCTTAAAAAATAAATTTCTTTTCTTCAAATGTGACAATAAAAAATGATAATTTAACTTTATTTTCCTGTATTAACGACCTCAAAATGCCAAAGCAAAACCTCAATTAAATATATTGTCTATTATGTATTTTTATAGTGGAGAAGAAAAAATAAAATGTCAAATATTAACTACAGTGAAATAAAGTTAAGGCCAGTTTCAATTGTCTCATTTATTATGGTTTTAATATTATAAAAATGTCTTAAAATAAGGGTGACACAGATTTTTGTAGTAGCAGTATGTAATGTGATTCTTATTTCATCAACAATATATTCACCATTGGTTAACAGAGTAGACCTTGAGATTAAATATATTAAACATAGTACAATGTTCACCAAATAAGGCAAAGTCATAAAAGCATAATAGAAAATTTTATGTAATTATAGATGATTCATACATCTTACTGAAACCCAAATAAACGTGTCAGGATGTATACAATAAAAAAATACTTTAAAATTATAAGGCCCAGGCTCTAAGGATAATTCCTTCCATACTCAGAGAGCATAAAAAAATCTTCATGAATCTGTTGAAGGTTTTCATTTCCTCCTAATCCATGACAAGGAAGAAGAGAGGGGCATGTTACTTAGGTACAGGCATTAACTGTGTTTAACGCAACACTTATCTGAACATATTTATATGACTTTGAACTGTTGAGATGTTATTGTTTTATGAGCTCACTCCCTATTCTTGCTAGAATCTCATGCCTATTAGTTTATTCATATTAAGGAATATCTTATGCAAATTATTCAGCCTTATAAGATTTGAAAGTGTCTTCATTTTACACTCAGCCTTGCAAAATTGCCTGAGTATCTTGTTCTTGACTTAGAATGATTCCTTGTTACACAACTATTTCATTGTCATATGGAATTTTTTTCTAGTGAAGTATATGCTAAAATGAATTTATTTTATCTAAAGTTTTTTTTTTACTGTTTGTTAACATCTAATATTGCTTTCTTCTGTGTTTTACTATTAAAAGTTCAGATCTCTACAAAAAGGTTAAATTTTATCCAAACTTTTATTACTCAAAATGCTATTTTCATTTGAGTATTCAAATCTTTCTTCAGTTTTGGAAAACTCTACCCATCATTACTCTGAATGTCTTCAAATGCCAGTGCCAAAATGCTTGGCATACTCCTTCCTACAAATGTTCTACTGATCTTGTAGACTCTGGCTTCCATAAATCAGTTTTAGTTCCACTAGCTTTGGCTTGTGGGTCTCAGGGTGCTTCAAAGTCACTGATTTGACCCATTCAGAACATCTTCTTAATTTATAGACTATCACTGTCCTTTACAGACTCTATCCCAAATAAAAATTACAAACCTAACTTTCTATCAATGTGGTATTTTGTTTCTGCTTAAATCAAATGTCACACACTGTTTTCTGATATAAATAGGTTTCTCCATTGCCCCCAAAATAAAAAACAATTATTTCTAATTGTCTATGTGTGTGCATGTACAGATAAGTATAGAGATTGGAAGAGGACATCAGATCCCCTGTAGCTGCAATTGCTAGCAGTTGTCAGCTGCCCATCATGGATGCTGGGAACAAAGCAATTTGAACCATGGAGTTATGTCTTCAACCTATGACCACACATTTTGAAAGGTATATAACCACTTGTAGACATATTTAATTCATGTATGAGTGCTTTATCTGTTATTTGCTACTGAAACTTTACCTTGCCCATGAAGAAGTATTCTGTTGTGGCCCATGTAATAAAATGAAGATAGTGTGTTGTGTAGTTGGACTTTCTTGCTGAACTTTCTTTGTACTACTAGCACCCAAATAATGACATGGAGTCATTATTCATTATGAAATCTTGGCCTTAGCTTGGGATCATTCCCAACTAGCTCGTATAACTTAAATTAATCCATTTATATTAATCTGCTTCCTGCCACATGGCTGTTACCTGTCCTCCATAATGCATGTCTGACTTCCTATGTGTCTTGCTGGCAAATCCTGTTCACCTAGATTCATCCCCTGAGTTTCTCTCTCTTTGTCTGGAAGTTCTGCCTAATCTCTCCTGTTTAGCTATTGGCGGTTCAGCTTTTTATTAAGCCAATCACAACACTCTTTACACAGTGTACAAATATCCTGCAACAGTGTTATGTACATCTGAAGTTCACAAACCAGAGCTGGGTTTCTTGATTGAGAGCCCTGGACTTACTACTTCTGAGATGCTTTGCCTTGTGAGAGTTAAGCAAACACAGTGTGCTTGACTTTCCAAGTCTAAAATGAAATTAAGAAAAGTACATTTCTCTTGAGTGGTAATGAGGGTTAAAAGAATTGTCATTAGCATGTAGGACTACATTGTTTCTGTGTTTCTCAGGACTGCATCTTCCCAGAGGGAACTTAATGGGTTCCAATTCCTAGTCTTACCATCTTCCCTTATCCACTTTATTTATGCCACATCATATGGACTGGCATATGTTCCTTCTGAGGTTCAAGTTGCTACAGAAAGCCAGCATCTTAGTTGCCCTTCTCAAGGATCTCTCTGTCCCTCTGGAGGGGTGAAAGACTCGAGGCTCCCAATACTGGTCAGCTGATCTAGAAGTCTAAAAGTTGCATGACTCGTCCAGTTGACCCACTCACTCATTTGTGCTGAGCACAGGGCTAACATTTATCAGCCACCAAGCTGGTTATTGGAGTGCCAGTGCCTTGGTTTTGCTCCTTCAAAATAAAATCTCAGGAGTCCATACTCAGTCATAGCCACCTCAGTGCATCTGCAACATTAGATCCTACACACATGTCGATTAGGGCCAATGGTCACTTTTAATGTTCTATACCAAATGAAAAGGACGGGATTATAAGAAAATAGAATTAATTTAAAATTAATTCACGAGTAAAGAATGCATTACAGAGTCCATTATCAGCAAATCAAGCCTTATAATAAAAAACAAAAAAATCCATGAGGCATTGGGCAGTAACTGATAAGAACTCAGGAACAGCTGCATGGCAGTCGTATTGATTTATAAAACCCTTCAATATGTTTAGGTGATTGATGCCCTTCACACCATCTAAATCAAATCTCTCCAGTTTGGGCATTTCTCTCTGCTGTGGAAAAATAGTGGTATGTTTGATGAGGTGGCCACTTGGACTGAGCAGGCTGAGAAGCTAAAGTGTTGACATCATATACTATTTCATGACATACTGTTAGGGTAAGCATGCAACTCGGTCCATCTGTGTTGCTCATGTCAATGTAAAATGAAAGGGGCCAAGAGGATGCTAACTTTTACACTCAAGGCTCATGGTGCCCAAACCCTGATGGCCAAGACTGACAAAATGTTCCGATTATTTTGATCATATCATTTGTCTTTTCTTTTTGTAGATAACAGAAACAAACTGCTAAGCATTTGAAAATTTTAAGTGTGTGTGTGTGTGTGTGTGTGTGTGTGAGAGAGAGAGAGAGAGAGAGAGAGAGAGAGAGAGAGAGAGAGAGAGTCTTAAACCAGGGTCATGTATGTCCAACAATCTCTGAGCTTCATTTGAAGTTTATGTGACCCATTCAATAATATTATAAACCACCCTGCACATTAAAAGCATTGCACATTCCATGTTGATATCTGCAGAAATGACGAAGGAGCTGAAGAGCCAACAAGAGTTAGTAACCAGTCCCAAGACTGACCGGAAGATGTGCTGCCCTTGGGCCTGGAGACAGTGGGCAAGGTACTTCGGTCTTCTACAGTTGCCTGATTTTAGCTAAAGAGTCTAGAACTGAGCTGGAGACAAATCTGAAAATATTTTCCCCTGAAACAAAGACTAAAGCAGTAGAAAGAGACGGAACGCATGGGGGATGAAACAGAAACATGGCCACTCAGCAGTCTCTGCATCATTGTGATTATGAGACAGAATCCGAGCCCTACAAAGTTGGTTCCAGTTACATTTTTGTTTGCTCTTCCCAAGATGATGCTGTTCCTTGTATCTGTGGGTGGGTGGGCCCAACCCTCTCCACCTGTAATGCCTCTTTCCTCTCCATGCACCAGAGAGGCATGCACTCATCACTTAAGTTTCGTGACAACTGAGGCATTTCCTGCACCCATCCTACTCCTGATAGAATTCGGTGCCACTCCCTTCCCCTCTCGATGGATGTTCTAGTAAACACCCTCTCCTGGTAAACAGGGATCTACAGACAGCAAAGGGATTTTTGTTTGTTTGTTTTGTCTGTGGAAATGTTTGCATTTGACATTATAGAGTTTGGTTTGAAATTCTGTATATGAGAAGTTAGTGAACAAGAAAAAGTTTAGATGGATGGTGGATGTGGTCCCAGTTGGTTTTCATAAATATCAAAGTATATTCTGACAATCTAGATTTCTTCCATCATAGCAACTCAATCCTCTCTGATATTAGGATAATTTTTCTATTATTAATTAGTTGCAAATGGTAAGACCTGTTCCTTCCTTGCTAGATTATCAGTCTCCAGTTTGACTGAAAAAGACTATTTTAAAACTAAGGAATGTTGAGCAACATACAGTGTGTTTGAAACTTTTAGTTTAACTAACCCCTTTGCTTATTTTGAACCAATATATTTTTTTCCATTTAGTATTTAGTACTAAATACTAAAATAATTGCTACCCTGACTAACACAGTTAACTATGAAACTATCGCTTTTTTCTTTTCTCTTTAAACTATCTCTAAAGCTGATCAAAAGTTTATAAAGCATACAAAGACATATATATCCAGTTTCTGCTACCCTGACTAACACAGTTAACTATGAAACTATCTATCATATTTTTCTTTTCTCTTTAAACTATCTATAAAGCTGATCAAAAGTTTATAAAACATACAAATACATATATATCCAGTTTCTCTAATATATTGTTGCTCCTGTAAGCTGCATTGTTTTTTTACTGGGTTAAAAATGCATCAATTAAGCTACTTTTTTCTTAAATACATTGGTAAGGCTGCATTGTTCATGTGGTATTTTATTTTGTATTATTTTCCTTTTTATTGTTCTAAAGTAATATTTTTTGAGCTCATGAATGAATTCAACAATAACTGAAGATATCTTTTTTAAGACTACAATGATCATTTAGGCCTGGTGTTACATGCCTTTAATCCCAACATTAGGGAAACAGAGGCAGGTGGATCTCTGTGAGGTAAAGACTAGTCTGGTCTATATAGTAAGTTCTAGGCTAGCCAAAGATTGAAAGTGAGACCCTGCCTTAAAAGGAATGGAAGGAAAGGAAAGAGAGAAAGAAAGAAAGAAAGAAAGAAAGAAAGAAAGAAAGAAAGAAAGAAAGAAAGAAAGAAGGAAGGAAGGAAGGAAGGAAGGAAGGAAGGAAGGAAGGAAGGAAGGAAGGAAGGGAGGGAGGAAATGAGGAAGGGATGGAGGGAGGGAGGGAGGGAGGGAGGGAGGGAGGGAGGGAGGGAAGAAAAAAGAAAAGAAAAAAGGCTAAAATGAACAATAATTACATGCATAAGAAGATTCTAAGGGAACCATTAAGGTGGAGATAGTTTGATGTCTGTCTGTTTGAAAGATAAGGATAAGAAGCAAAACAAGATTAGTATCTGTGGGCAGGAAAATCCTTATAGACAGAGACCAATCATGATTTTATTCTGTCAAAACTTGTTTGAATTCATCCTTTCCATCTTTGAGTTCAGTGAGTAACTGAATGATTCATGATAGATTATGGCAGTTAATTTTATGTGTCAGCTTACGAGGCCATAGGCCACCTGCATGTTTGATGCAGCATTAGTTTGGGTGTGTCAGTGAGGTTGTTTTTAGATGAAATTAACATTCCACCCACAAACAGTAAAACAGACTGCTTCTCCAATTCTTATCACCTCATCACTAGGGCTGGCCCTCTTTTGAGTCAAAGGATTGGCCTCTTCTGACCTCCAGACTTGAAATGAAGCCTCAGTCCTTTTGAAAAGTGGAGTCTGCCAGTTTTCAAGCCACTGGCCTCCTTGATTAGCTCGCTAATTGCAGATTTGAGGATTTCTCAGCTTCCTAATCAGTTTATATCATGCAGCTATCAGTCTGTCTATCCTGTATTCTGTTGGTTCTATTTCTTTAGGGGAACCCTAACTAATATGGATTTTGCTACCAACAGTTGTCCTAGATGAAGAAAGCTTGCAGGTTGTTTTCCAAGATTACTCTGAAATTTCCTGAATTGGTTTTTAAACTGAATTTATCCAGTTATAATAATGAGCCTTTTCCTAGGCATGAAACACTTAGAGTCCAGAGCATAATCTTACAAATACGAATACTGAATACTGCTCTCCTCTCCACTACCTGGGATAAAACATGTAAGACAGGGGTTCTTGCACTGAGATACACCCACAAACATTATTGATACTCTGAATTAACTACTCAAGAGAAACAAGCATTCAGGAAACTGACAAAATGTGTTGTTTTAAAAACATGTTTGGCAAATTTAATACTGTGAGATTAGTTGCCAAACTCCATTTTCTCTACATAAAGTGGAGAAAGAAGGTAAACTCATGGATTTCCACTCTCCACTCAAATACCATAGACATGTTCTGAAAGCTTCCGGTATCCCTTGCTTGTCTCTGCAGGTTAAGACTGCTGACATTCATCCACCGTACTAACTAGCCAAAGTCAGTGACTGGACAAAGCACAAGCTAAGTTGAGCTCAGCCTTAAAGGGTGTCTACTGTTAGCATAAGGACATTAGTTAGAAAGGAATGGAATCCCGGAGGCTGGAGCGAGAGAGTCTAAATCTGATCCATCATTATATCAAAGCATGTACCTTGTCTGATTTCACAGGGTCATCACTAGTGAGGATTTATGCCTCAAGACAAGCCATACCTTAAGTATCATCTATATGCTTTAGACACCTGGTGTATGTATTCCTGTGACATTTGGATGGAAATGTAGAGTTTAGAGTTAGAAGGCATTAACACTTTAGGACTAGTGGGATTAAATGGATGTGGTTTTCATTTAAGGAGATACATTTTGGAAACCAAGGAGAAAATGCTATAGACAGAATTGTGTCATCTTCTGCCCTCAAAAGTTTGTATGTTGAGGCTGAACCAGCAAAGTGATGGTGTTCAGAGGTGGGGCCTTTTGAAGATACTACCTGAGTTCAGATGTAGTCCTAAGGGTGAGACTCTTATCAGTGACAAAACCCTCCCCACCCCCCCACCCCACCCCCCCACTGTTGCAGCATGCCCATTTTGGACTTTCCACTCTATGACATGAGAAATACAATCAGCTATTTAAGCTTCTGTGCAAATGGTGCTTTGTTATGGGAGCCTAGGCAGACTAAAACACTGTTCCAACTCACAGGATTCCAGATCATCTCTAGGCAGAGAGCACAAGCTTTTCCTGCCTGATCTGCCAACCTACTGGCAGCCTAATCTGTCCTGCACTCCTTGTGCCCACCCTGAACACTCATGATCTAAACCACAGAAGACACATCTTGTGAATCCAAAATGAACCAGGTTGTTCTCATTGCACTGGTTAACATATTGTTAAAAGCCAGCACATTACAATATTTAAATTGGTATTAAGTTCACTATCCAAATGTGCCCAAGTCTCCATTTATATTATAAGAACCTATGTCAATGAGCTGTGGCCTTTGGGAAATACTCATTGATGAGAAGTTAACTGGCTATCATTTCATATACTCTCTATACCCTTAAATGTACAAGAAAAGAACTATCTGGGGAGATGAAAATTCAGAGTTAAGCAAGTCAAGAAAGTACATTCACATATGAATTAAAATTCTGAAGGCTTACATAATTTTCAGCTTCTATTATTGCACTATGCACTCTGATATTTAAATGATAGATTCTCTTTAACACTTTATTTTTATATTCCCATTCTCTCTATTAAATATTTAATCCAGTGTTTTGTATCAAATATTGAACTTCCCATGGAATATTATTTCTATCCTGCTCTATTTTATCAACTTTCCTTCTCAATTTTATCTTAATATGAATTTCACTCTACTTAAAACAACCTGACAAACAAAGACAATTTAGGGAGTAAGATATTTAAATAGTAATGACAAATATTTTAAAATATTTAGCAGTTGAATCTTTTTAGTCATTTTTTTTCTAAAATGTGTAAAACAAGCAAACACACTTAGCAAAACAGCAATAGCAAAAAGTCAATGCACTAGATAGAATAGTCAACAGCTGGTAGAAAATTAAATTGAATTTTATCCAGAGATGATAGGAAAAGGGAATTAAAGGCTTCAGGATGCTTATAACAGGCCACAGTATGTGCAAATGTATTGGGGGGCAGTCATTTAAACATCTTGAACAATTTTCCAAAGATTTTTGGTTGAAGAAACACAAAAAGAAGACTTTGCCAAACACTACTTTTCTCACTGTTTTTCATGCAAACTTTAACCCATATGCTTCTGATTTATTTACACTTAACACATCAAACAGTTCTTGAGCTAAGGCTGTTTGATTTCTAAGAAATGATTCGGGCCTTTTATAGAGGTCTGCTCATTTTCTTTGAAGTCAGTTTTGCAAAACTGAGTCTCCTTGACTTGGGATTCTGCACTGAGCTCTTGTGTCTTCACAGCCACTTAGGGGGCTTAGATTTCATTAGAGACACTAAATACAATCAGCCCAACATCCAACTCTGACAACAATATCTTTTTCCAATCCATGACAGGTAAGATTTTGGTTGCTTGCTGATCATGTCTCTGATTTGAGTTCATTATTTTATACAAAATCTTCCCTAGATAATCATTCTTTCCCTTCTCTTATGGTGATTGTTCAATGCTTTGATGGTGGTTGTGTGTGTGTGTGTGTGTGTGTGTGTGTGTGTGTGTGTGTGTGTGT
>CABHPR010123068.1:1588-30658 GCA_902168415.1 Peromyscus melanophrys
GTGTGTGTGTGTGTGTGTGTGTGTGTGTGTGTGTGTGTGTGTGTGTGGAGAGAGAGACAGAGACAGAGACAGAGAGACAGAGAGAATATATGCATTGTCAGAGGACAACTTGCAAGAGTCAGTTCTCTCCTCCCACAAGGTGGGCTCCAGGGTTTCAACTCTAGTTGTTAGAGTCAGTGGCAAGCACCTTTACCCACCCAGCCAATTCACTGGTTCCTAGATCTGAAAATATTTAATGTATGGGATGGCTTCCCCATGGGGAGACATTGAAATGATCAGGCCCTTAAGCAGCCTACTGAACCTGAAACTGAAAATTCCAGTTTTGTGCAGAAAGAGAATCTGGATGTGATTCTATCCCAAATACATTCCCAACTTTACAAGAAACGTTACAAGAAGGTTTAAGATTCCTTTAAACACCAGTCATTCAGGGTTTGCTTAAAGCAAAGCTTTGCTCTCTAATTAGAAAGTGGAGTTTACATTTGACTTTTTGAAACACACAGTTGCTCTGTTAGCGATAACTGTGCTCCACTAGGTAAGCAAGCTGCACAGTTAAGGGCATCCCTCATCCTGCGGCAATGGCCACACTTACTAGTTTCTGTCTTTCTTCTGAATTTGTAGAAGGAGCAACACACAGTGAGCACCGAGCCCTCATGTCTGAACTCAAGATCCTCATCCACATTGGCCACCATCTCAATGTGGTCAACCTTCTGGGCGCCTGCACCAAGCCAGGAGGTGAGGAACTACTATGGCTCTGCCAGCCTGAGTCTGACTCACAGTTCTCTGCTGGTGTTTGAAGGAAGCAATACTTTGGAGAATCTGAAATGTACTATACTTCATAGAAAGTTAGTGGGCACTATAATCAAAGGATTCTGCAGCATCCTTTGAATTAAAGAATGGTCTCATCATGGGGATGCGATTTGCTTCTTGTATAGTAAGTGTTAGATGGGAAAAAGGAACATTCCCCAGACCTTGAAAGCAAAGAACCTGGAGTCATCTCCCTTTCCTCCCACCCCGAAGTCATCTCAGCTGATTGCTGAGGTTTTGATTATTCATGTAGAATTATCTCCTTGAAAAAGAAAAGTTACAATAGAAGGGATTGGTGTCAACTGGTTTCTGCCACCCTACTCCAATGAAAGGTTATATGTCGTCTTCTTCTAGGACAGTTTTGGGCTTATCAGTATGCTAAGCACATAGTGAGAAGTGCTCGTGAAATGCATTTTCCTTTCTCAACACGCTGTGTTATTTGCAGGGCCTCTCATGGTGATTGTGGAATTCTGCAAGTTCGGAAACCTATCAACTTATTTACGGGGCAAGAGAAATGAATTTGTTCCCTATAAGGTATGTCATTTTCTACAGGAGCCTTGGTCAGAAAAGCAGAGGAAAACTCAAAGTGCTACATGGGTGTCTTTAGTTGAAATTCTTTGCATGCTTCCTGGGTTGTCTCAACTCCCACTTTTATCTTCTGGGGGTTGCATGCTTCTCATATTTTATTTTTAGGACTTTAATCGCCTGACCCATTATGATGGTGCTAGATTTGATTAAGGAGAGGGTAGGGCAGAGGGAGCATTGGCTCTGGATTATAGTCTGTCACCTCACCCATATTTGGCTCTATGGAGGGTACATCCCTCTGTAAAGAGGACACTAATGACAGTGTGTCTGAGTATTCCTGGAAACGAAGCACTTACCACTTGACGCTGAAGAGAAAGAGCTTAGTGTTATAGAAGGAACGCTGTTAAAACTTGCCTCACGTTTCAACTCAGAGACTGTAATCCTAGAATTGTCTTCCTTCTTAATAATTTCAACTGTCTGTGGCCTTGCAACACATTAGAGACCTATTTTACATTTGAGGAATTTGCACATCCCCTTCTTTTCCAGAGCAAAGGGGCGCGGTTCCGCCATGGGAAAGACTATGTCGGGGAGCTCTCCGTGGATCTGAAACGTCGCTTGGACAGCATCACCAGCAGCCAGAGCTCTGCCAGCTCGGGATTTGTTGAGGAGAAATCCCTCAGTGACGTAGAGGAAGAAGAAGGTACCTGCCCTTGCTGCCCCCACTCCCACCCACGCCCAATGCACACTCTTGTAGAAAGAGATGATGGCTGGATATTCGGCCACAGGGGAAAGCTTCATGTTTGAAAGAAATCTAAATTCCTAGGTAGCATTCAGTCAAGCTCAACTGAAGCGTGAAATCACTAAGTAGACAGTAAACTCCACTGGGAGGCAAAGCGGGGTTATCTTGAGAAGTCTAGGTAACTCAGTGGGCTAAACTGTGACTAACAATCGAATCTACACTCTGACCCGATACTGGATCCGACTTTATTGGCAGTAGACCTTCAGTGCTATGTTCGGAAAGGGAGAAGGAGCGTTTTGGTGCTTGGCTAGCCTTCACTGCGATAACGAGCTCAGACCCAGTAGGTAACATGCTTCAGCAGCACACAGAGGCCCCTTCGGTGATCTCCACCCAACCTTCTCCAAGATGGGTTAGGACACTATCCATCATTTTCACCCCGTTCCAGCTGGCTTCTCACCATCTCCTTTCTGGCCATTCTTTAGATGTGTCTCATTTGGTGGTGATCCCAAGGGTATTTTAGTCCTGTGTATGGGTGAAGCTGGACCTCAGCCTCACCTCCAACGCTTCAGTCAGCTCCAGAACACACTACATGTGTGCTTTAATCAGAAGGAGCAGGCACAGCTGTGTGCTCAAAGAGACAGGGATGCCTGAGGCCGGGTGCCCTTGTGAGTGTGAGTTTAGACAAGCCCAACCCCACTTCTGTTTCCCCTGCTGTAAACTGACTGACAGAACTTACTCTACCTTCTTTCTCCTGGAAGCTATATAGGCAGCTGGTGGCTGGGGTGGTCTAGAGGGGCGTGGGGAAGTTGGTCTAGACCTTTAGTCATGAGGTCTTCAGTGAAGTGGGTCGTGTACCCTCTTGCTCCCAAATGGTGGCCAGTGAGCTGGAAATGGAAGGGATTGGGGGTGGGAGGGCTGAGGTGTAAGTGGCTTGGAATTGCAGGCCTGAGCTTTGCCTCTCTCTCTGTCTTTGGAAAGTGAAGAGGGCGTCACTGTTCCACAACAGCTCTTTAGCCCTCGGCATAAGAAGTCATTGAGGAAGAAGTCCCAGCCTTCTTAATCCTAACAAGGCCATTATGGCAATTGAGTTTGTGTTTACTCTGGTCTTGTGTCCAGGAAAGAGACAGTAGCCATATCTTATCTGATCTAAGTTAGGAGAGCATTTCCAAATACCCAGGGGGTGCCTCCGTGTTTATGTGGCTCAGGGGCGCTGTAATAAATACTACCAACTTATGTAAATTCACCTTTCTTTCCTGGCTGGTGTCCCTCACTCCTATTCTTGAAGAAACGTCTTCTTGACAGGCCAGACTTCATGCTTGTACTGCATGTCCTAAGATTGAAAGTGAGAGAAATAAATCTCTTTCTGGTATTTTTAGTTATCTGTTGTGGACTGTAGTTTGAACTTTGGTCTTTGTCCAGGAGACAAAAAGCCAGAAAGAAAAGATTTGATGACCCTCAATATTGTTGTTTTATTTTTAGAGTTCTTAATAGGAGCTATTGTTTTTCCCTCTGAGGGCATGGGAAAAAACAACAACAGCTTGAGATAGCAGACTTAAAAAGGTCCCTTTTCTCTCCTCGCTGCCTGCCCCGACTTCATCCCCATTCTCCATTCTGGGTTTGATGGTTCAATTGAACTAAAATGAAGAAAACTTTCTTTTCCCCAAGGAGTGTGGTGAAGGCTAATAATTTGAGGTTTAGCCAATGGGCAGGTTCTCTGCTTCTGTCTCCTAAAATTGACTCTCGAGTCTTAACGAGATCACTCTGGCTGACTTAGAAGCAAGGCTCCTGACTGGTGGGAATACTCAACCAGGCCCTCTTGCCTCTTCTCACAGCTTCTGAAGACCTGTACAAGGACTTTCTGACCTTGGAGCATCTCATCTGCTACAGCTTCCAAGTGGCTAAGGGCATGGAGTTCTTGGCATCAAGGAAGGTATGGCGAGTCAAGGGGAAGTAAGCTTTCTATTCAGATCACAGGCTTAGAAATGAGACATTGCTTGTTTGGTTTGGAAAGTCACACACCACTTTTAGGATTCTTAAAAGTGTTCCCCCGGGGAGGTTCTTTTTCTGTTAATAAAAGGTAGCAAGAGGTTCCATGAAAATAATTCATAGAATTAATACTCATTGACCAACTACTAAGTGCTAGGTTTTGTTTTTGTTTTTAATCTTTTTTTTGGCGAGGAGGAAGGTTTCAAGACAGGGTTTCTCTGTGTAGCCCTGGCTGTCCCTGGACCTCACTTTGTAGACCAGGCTGGCTTTGAACTCACAGAGATCTGCCTCCCAAGTGCTGGGATTAAAGGCATGCACCACCACCACCCAGCTAACTAGGTAGACTTCCAAGTGCCGCTTGTAGCGCCCCAACCGAGACAGCCCGGCAGCTTCCTGGTGTTCACAACACCGGTGGTCGATGGGACAACCCATCAACACACAACATAGAAGGAAGGTTAAGTAGGAAGAGGTTGTGGGATGAAGTAAAGCAGGAAGGACTTGCAGAATATACGGAAATACTGTGTTTGTGTGCGCACACGCTAACATGTGTGCACTTCAATGATATAGAAGCTAAATGAGGAAGCCCTTACTAAGGATGTGACATTTGAGCCTTGAAGAAGTAGAGAGTAGGGTCTTGTAGATATCTTGGTGTAGTGGGGTCTATTTTTAATTTATTTTACATTCATCACCATCCATCAAAAAGTTATTTGTTATTTGTATAATTAGAAGCCAGGAAGGCCAGGCTTCAGATGAGGACGATTAAACCGGCTAAAATTAGAAAGTAGGCCAAACAAAGACTGAGGTGGGACGTGACAAGTGACAAACAGTGCAAAGGTTGTAAACACCGCTGAGGTGGGAGGGAGGCCGGTGGAAGTCACTGGTGACCTTGGGCAGAGGAAGATGTGTGGTCTCACATTCAGTAAGAAAGGTTCACGTTCTCTTCAGGAAAAGCTCTCTGTTGGTGAAGTACGGTTGCTGCAGGGTCCTGAGGGAACAAAAGGCTTTCATATTTCTTTCTGTTTTCTTTATCATTGTAAGGTCCCTTACCCCTCTCCCCACTGAAATTTAAAGTTTCTCAACAGCTTCCAGAACCTCGGGATCTTAGAGAGTTCTGCTGAATACTTCTTGTACTCTATTTCTCAACGAGAAGGGAGAGAACCAGGGTCCTACGGGATCATCCCAAAGGAAAGGGCCTTGAATCTTTTTCAAAGGTTGTTATTTTTGTAAAGGCCAGAGCTCACTCTTGAGCCAAGTGATTCCTTTTGACAGCTAGAAGGGGGAATTGATATAGTGGTTGGGGAGTGGGGAGCCAGAATTCTTTCTTTTCTCTTGTAACCACCAGGTGATCTTTGTGCATACCACCTGGTCATCCAGCTGGAAAAGGAAGCTCTTTGGTTGAGAGCAAATAGGGGTACAGTCTGCTTTGTGGCCTTTCCAGTTTTGCTGGATCATGCTAGGCAATGCAATCCTGAATATTCGGGTACAAGGGAGACCGCTCTACTGACCTGGGGTGTCAGGTAGGGTAGAGACGGTGATTCCCAGCTCCCATGGTCACTCTTGGGCTGATCCAGGTCTTCTTATGCTGATCCAAGTCTCCTAGTAAGCCTTTTATTCGTGTCTAAAGCTCTCTGAGGCTCTTATGCCCTCTCAGATGGTGCTTAGGTGCTTGGCTGAGGGCTATGATCATAGAGTGATATAGCTGTTTAATAGTTGAAAGTCAGAGCAAGTTAGAGGACAGAAAGGAGAAACCACTGGAAGAGCTGAAGATCCCAAGGCTTAAAGCCGAGCTCCAGTGCACTACAGAATGTAGTGCACTCGTCCCGGCCAGCCTTGCCTGGGTTGACCTTTACTACAATATCAAATACTTTGAAGCAGGATGAGTACCACTGCGTACTGCCTCCAGATCCAGGCCAGCTTCAGTACCAAATAAAGTAGGAAGCCAACCAAACCAATGAGAACCCTTGCTTCTGCTGTCTACACATCCATTCAAAACAAATCTATTCTGGGAATAACCCAGTTTAAGCCACAGAGGATGCCAAGCAAAAGGATGTGTGGGTGTGATCAGAGGCACATTTTTTAAACTATGTCCATCATCAGACTGTAATTTAATCATCTAACTCCAAAGGACAGGACTGTTTATGGAATAAGCAGATGTGTCTCAATGAAACACACAAGCCCTTTTCCTGACCTGTTGGGATAAAATACTACCCCAGTCCTTGCTAGTCAGTTGGTTCTCTGATGTTGGATTTTTTTTTTTTTAAGCATGAGGTCACAACAGATGTAAAAGAGATTAGCTGTGTAGAGACTTATCACACACACTGTTCTTTTCACAGTGTATCCACAGGGACCTGGCAGCAAGAAATATTCTCCTATCAGAGAAGAACGTGGTTAAGATCTGTGACTTTGGCTTGGCCCGGGATATTTATAAAGACCCGGATTATGTCAGAAAAGGAGATGTAAGTATCTAAAGATGAACTGTGTGGATTCAAACTTTGTGGATTTGTGTTTAGAAGTGAAGAAAGTATTTTCTTCAGAAATCTGCCAATTTGGGTTCTGATGCTTTGCTGTCACCCACTTAGGCCCGACTCCCTTTGAAATGGATGGCCCCCGAAACCATTTTTGACAGAGTATACACAATTCAGAGCGACGTGTGGTCTTTCGGCGTTTTGCTCTGGGAAATATTTTCCTTAGGTAAGTCACTTCTCTCTGACCCTCTCCTGGGTGGGGGTTCACAAAGAAGACGATAATAGTTGATGAGCCCTGAACATCCTTTCCTCTTCTGTATTTTACCTCCTGAATTTCTTAGAATTTCTTAGAGGATTTAGATAGTAAAATCAAGAAGAAAAAAAGAAAAAGGCTCTGTAGACGATAAGGATGTGTAAGAACCAGGCTTAAGGGCTTTTTATGACGAATTCAAATCGCACAATGCTCCTTCCCTGTCTTATTCTAGGTGCGTCCCCGTATCCTGGGGTGAAGATTGATGAAGACTTTTGTAGGAGATTGAAAGAAGGAACTAGAATGAGAGCTCCTGACTACACCACCCCAGAAATGTAAGACTCTGAAAAACATCCTTCTTTTCTCACAAACTCTCCCCACTAAGAAGGCGAGCAGGCCTTCTATTGTGAGCGTCTGCGTCATGGCCTCGCTTGTGCTCGGTTTTCTTAGACACCTCCCATGGTTACCTCAAGCACTGTCATCCCATTACTGGATTATCTCCACCAGAGAGTTTTTACTAACCGTTGATAGAGATGTGTGATAAACAAGACGCTTTTACAGATAGTTGGGTAGCCTGCCTGAGTGCAGACTTCTGTGACTCCTATAGTTTTACATCTTCAGTTAGCATCTCAGCTCTTGATAGGTGCTTTACAAATGCTTCCCATTTGAGGATTATCTTGACCATTAGCTCTCGGAAGAATGGCACAGTTAATGAGACCAGTGTCTTGCTTGTCTAGGTACCAGACCATGCTGGATTGCTGGCATGAGGACCCCAATCAGAGACCCTCCTTTTCAGAGTTGGTGGAACATTTGGGAAATCTCCTACAAGCGAATGCTCAGCAGGTTTGTAACCCTCTACTCAAGAAGCTTCTACAAGGAGCCCTCAGGGCGTGGGTCTGTGATCTAACAGTCTACTCCTTGCACATTCGTGTGGCACCACGTTATCCTCTTGGCCACTGAAAGAGGAGCCTCTGTCTCCTAGTTCTGAGCAGTAATGTTCCTAAAAGCTGTAATTGCTCTTTAGACCAATAGCTTGAGAATAGACAACTCTAGTCTGTTCATAAGTTGCAGGAACCCATTCTCTCCCTCTACCATGCAGGTCCAGGGGATCGAACTCAAGTTGTAAGGCTTGGCTGAAGATGCTTTTACCCATTGAGTCATCCTGATGGTCCCTGCCTACTTATTTTAATGTGATGTCTTCAAATGTTCTTCTAAATTAAAAAAAAAATAATCTACCGACTGTGATGGTACATGTCTGTAATCCCAGAATTCTTAAGGCTGAGACAAGGGAATCATAAGTTTGAGACCAGCTTGGGCAGCATAGCAAGACTACCTCCAAAAACAAAACAAACAAAACAAAACAAAACAATAAAACAAATCTGATGAACTTACTGATGATCAGAAATGGAAAGAATTTCGAGTAATTTTTAGTAAATTCTGCAAGCAAGGCCCAAACACAACAAACATGCCAATTATGCAAAACTGTGACTTGGGCCCCACCTGGTGAAATGTCAAGCTGTCATGACATTTCCACCACAGAGTTCTGCCCTTTTTTTTTTTTTTTTTTTTGGTAGAGCGTTTGCTGCTGCTCCGTGGCCCTTATTCCAGTGGGAGCCAGTTGCTTCCTGTTTCCTTCTGAGCACTTGAGGGTCGCATCCATTTCCACCAACAAACCTTCCAGACACTTAAACGTATCGGCTCCTCTTGTTTGCCCTTCCTCTTGAGAAATAGCATCAGAATTCCTACGCTCCGGTGTTGGCTGCTTTTCTCTTCACTTTCTTCTGATTCCCCATTGCCTTGGGATGTAGAGGCCGACTGGAGGCAGGATGCTTTGAAGGCCCAGCTCCTGTGGAGGGCTTTGTGGAGAATGGATGTCTGGGCTCTGGGCTCTCACATCTCGTCCACAGCCATCGCCTGCTTTGTCCTCATGGCAACCATGGCCTCTTGTCCCTTTACTAATCCGGTTTTTCCTTTAGTCCCTTTATTAACCTTCTTCCACACATCCCTTTCAAGTGCCCTTTTGTTTCCGTCGACCTCTTTCCAATACAGTCTGGAAGCCTTGTGCTCAGATATGAAAGCGGCCCCCACAGCCAAGCGCCCCCCTTGGCCTTTGTTTCTCCTGAAAAGGCCCTTGAAGGCTAGCAGCCATAACAATAGCACGCTGTGTTTATTGTTTCAGGATGGCAAAGACTACATTGTTCTCCCAATGTCAGAGACCCTGAGCATGGAAGAGGATTCTGGACTGTCCCTGCCCACCTCACCTGTTTCCTGTATGGAGGAAGAGGAAGTGTGTGACCCCAAATTCCATTATGACAACACAGCAGGAATCAGGTATATGGCCAGCATCCCCTCAGGGGGGCGTCAAGGCCAGCTCAGGAGGCGGGCGGGGGGTGGGGGGGGGGGGGGGGGGGGGAGACATTCGGTTAGGCTGTCACTTACCACTTCTAGCTAACTGGAGTTCTGACATTCACAAGGGCAGTGACCCCCAAACAAGGTCTGCAGAGTTGAGCCACCTCCCATCTGCGGCCCAGATTGCTGGCACAGGTCTGCCTTTAAGAATTCTAAGCCTTGTGGGAGCAAATAACTAAAATGCCACAGTTGGTTAATCTCCAGGAAAGAAAAGAGAGCCATGGTACGGAGACATCTGTATTAAAATCGCCCCTGTGTACATTTTTATTAAGGTGCATTAAATGGCTTAGGGAAGACTCAGGAAGGAAGAGTTTTGTGCAAATAGGAAACATACTGAGGGCTGTCTGGTGAGGCTCCAGCGCGCACAGGCTGTGTCCTGAGTGGGGCTGTATACTACAGAAATTTGTCCCCCAATGAGTTTCAGCATTGTGTATCCCTAACAGGGTGCCTGAGTTTATTTAAAACAATGCCATGCAGCCCAGCCTTGGTCTGTGTAGGTTCAGCAGGAAGCTTTCTATGTTCTCAGTTAATATTAGCATTGCCTTTCCTAAGCCCAAGACAACTGTACTTTGCTTTGGGTATTGTCCTTCTGCAAGCAGATCCCCTGAGAGTGTGGGTGCAGCCTGCCTTCCTGCGTGTGCTCAGGCTGCAGGAGGAACCGGCAGCTGTCTCCTGTGAGAGACATCGGCCCAGTTGCCATGCTGCAAGAAGGTTAAGGAGGCCTAGGGAGAGAGAGAGAGAGAGATCAGGGGATCTGCTTGCAGAAGGACACGGCGAGAGCGAGAGAGTACGTTCTATATCAACCAGCAAGCTACCATTCCTTTTATAACAGGAGCGGTCGGTGTTTCCGGAAGAATTTCTCTGTATATGATCACATTTCTGTCTTTGAGAGAACTCTAGATTTAGGCAAGATGGAAACCATCATCTAGGTTGGATGCTGAGCACAGGTCTTAGCTCTACTACCTGAGCTAGTGCAAAATATTGTGATTAAAGACGTAGATATGAGAGCTTGGTAAAACCAGATGCGGTGCCTGGCTCTGCCTTTTAATAGCTGTGTGACAAGTCCTGTATCATTTGTCGTCCCCCCACAAACCCAGTTTCTTTTTGAAGGAAGGCAAGGCCACTGGTGCTGTTTGTGAATGGCCGCTTGGACGATTGCACGCTATAATGTACTTCTAAGTGCCTGGCACTTGAAGGCACTTCATAAAGGACAGCTGTTAAGAGAGCTGTTTCCTGTCCTACCCTTGAGATGAGTCCACCTCCTCTGATTCCAGACTGAGGGCCATTTTCCCTCCTTCCAGGGAGAGGTTCTCAGAGAGGAAGAGTCAGGAAGTGCAAGTCCCATGTGTGCAAAGTCCTAGTCCTTTCTGGCTTGACCACTGTTCCCGCCAAGCTGTGTAGCCTTCTCCTTAGTCAGGGAGCCATGTGATGGCTCACTGTCCTCCTCAGGTCCCGTGACAAGGCAGAGGAGAATTCAGAGCTGGACCATTTGGCTTGCTGGGTTCTTGGAATGTGGTGCTAAGCAGGAGGTGAAGTCCTGTTTTGGGAGACAGAGGTGCCAGTGTGAGGCTGGGTCTTCAAAAGGACTTGCTAGCATTGATCCCCAGGAGTGTAGAGGAATGTGACACCGTGCTTTTAGCCCAGCCAGGCTTGGCTCAGATTTTCAGCCTCTAAGTTCTGAAGGATCCTTCCCAGACTAGGTTCTCTTTTAGCTATCCATACACTGAAAAATAAAAATTGGAAGCTTTTATTTGCAACTCCTCTCGACTCCCTTATCCTTCTTTTTATAAACAACAAAGCTCTCTCTCACCTTACTGTGCTCTAAATAAAGGCAATGCAGATTAGAGGTGTGAGCACAGGGCTTGGTAGTGTGGGACTCCCATGTGCTTCAGCATCTCTGGGGAAAATACACAGAAGCTAAGGCACCTCCCAGGCCATGTTCTATCTATTTTCTTGCTTCCAAGCAAGTAGAAATGCTGAGTCTTTCTCGCTTTGCTTCCTCCTTATACTTTTCAACTCCATTGCATTATAAATAGAGCTGGACAGGGACATCAATGTGGGAGACAGCCTCTTGATTTGCTGCCCCTTGAAACTATTTTTAAAATACTTGTCCAACAGTTATGTCGAGAAGAGGCAGAGGAGTGGGGGCAGGGAGGGCCGCTTATGTCTAGACTTAGCTTTGTTTCCAATTTTCCCCGTGGATCCTCTCTGGCCCCGAGTGTGCATGCTTCCCGAAAGAAAACCCGTATTCACTGGGCTTGTCTCTCTTGGAGGGCAGTGTGTGGACCGTCTGTGGTTTGCTTTGTCGTTTTCTCCGAGAGTTTCACCTTCCATATCAAGCAGTTTATCAGAGATTTCTTTGCAGTTCTCTCCCAGAGCCAGGCTTCAGTACACACTGTTTTCCTCAATCTGATTAATTGCCAGTGGTAATTAAATACCCATGGTGGGTTGATGCCTGGGAGAGCCAGTTGTTCAGCTTTTCCTTGATTTGGCCATCATGTTAGACTACCCGAAATGGGACTATTCTTTCTCTACCTTTCATCTACTCCATACTCCATACTGACTTCACCCACCCGCTCACCAGAGGGTCAGTGCACATGTGGGAACCAGAACAATGCTATGAACAGAGTAGGTGCTTAATAAAGAGGTGAGCAACATGTCTTTGAGTCTCTTCTTTCTTTTCCATCCTGATACTCCAAGGGAGTCACGTGGGATGGAGTGAGGAACAAGAACCCCACGTGAGTTTTAGAGCCTTCAAACTTGAGTGTGAGCCTGGTTCTACCCTTCCTCTGCCATTTTCTCATTGAGGCTTTGCTTCTTCACCTCCAGGTGGGAGATAATGAGAGTTCTGTTTGGGCGACTGTGGGGAGCAGATGTAAGGAGATCTTGGAAAATTCTTTGTCATTTGTACAGAACCATACCGTTTTTTTAAACCATCTGGCTCGGAGTTCAAGGATCTGAGTCTTCTAAGATAGCTATGTGCTATCCAGACCTCCTCCCTCTGCTCGGCTCTCCCCTCAGATATCTATGGAATCCAGGCACTGCTTCAAACCTCACGCGCATGCCCTTTCTTTAATCAGATTCCCTGCTTTCCTGCTAGATAAGTGTGAAGTCTCCTAACTGGCTTTACCGAGTCTGGTCTTATCCTCCTAAATCACAGCCAACTTTCTCAAAAGCGTATCTGGTCATGCCAATCCCATGCTTAAACATTTTCAATGGCCCTCACAACTCTAGTCTAAGATTCTAGTTGTATGATTTTGGACAAGTGGATTTGGGGGAGGTTACCGTGAAGACGCCATGAGGTGATGTCTGAAGAGCATTCAGCTCAATGCCTGACCTGTGGTAGATCCCCAAAGGTCTTCCTGAGTGAATAGTCCTGATCCCAGCCGTCTTTGACAGCCACTACTTTCAAGGACCGGAGTCAGCAGGAAATGGGCTTTGCTTGTTCCCTGAATTGCATGTCCTCTTTCCTGGGGAGTCTCCTGAGGGAGGGTGTCACTGGGAACCTCTTTCTCTCCTCTGTGTGGGGGAGGAAACGACCTCTTGGGGAAGAGAAGAGGCACTCGGCTTCCATTTCTCAACTCTGACCCAGCAACACACTGTGCCAACCGGCTGCTTGTCATGGAACAAGAGTGAAGAATATGTTTATTGTCTCTATGGACCCTTCCCGTAAAAAGGACTTCTCTTACCTACCTTGGAGCTGTAAGAGGTTTGAATAGGATTTTTTGGACTCCCCCAGTGTCAAGTGGCAAGGAAGAGCAACCACCAGGGAGAAGCAATGTGCTGTCGACTGTCAAGGCTCGTTCTTTGAAGGACTTTGGAATCCAAAAGGGGAAAACAAGTGCTGGTTGATAGAGTTTTGTGCTTCCTCAGGACACCAAATTTGACATTTGCCCTGCTGTTCACCTTCCCAACATCCTTGTAAGCTAGAAAGAATAGCTATTACCCATACATGTTTAAAATGGAGCAACAGAGTTGTGACTCTCACTTCTATAGTCCGAGTTAGACTCAAAACTGAGCAGGGTCTTGAGACTCTGAAGTATGGCCGGTTAATACTCAGCCCACATACCTCTGTGCCCTAGATCTGTGTCTCCTGGAGAAGGAGGAAGTTGACTTGAGATCACTGCCCAGCACAGTATCCTTTAGAGAGATCAAAGGTGTTTCCTTTGCCCAGACTGCCATGTCAACACTGTGTAGAACACCTTTCTTTGGAGATGGCTAGAAAAAATGGAGAGCATGCAGCAATACATCCAGAGTTCCCTGGAGGAATCCCGTTCAGTCAGGGCCCATCAGAAAGCAGCTGCTGTTGAGTCAACTGGCACTGGCCTGAGGTCAGCACTGGGCCTCAGAAGCATGGTCCAAAGGCACAGGGTCTCCTTTAATCTTCTCAGTTATATTATACTTTTAAATGGACTTTCACAGGAAATTAAACCTTCCGTGTGTGCTAGCAAAGGAAGATTTTGTTTTTCTTTTTTCCAAAGGCTGTTTTGAAGGTTGCTATTAAACTTGTGGTCGAAAGATAATGAACTTAGGTATCACTTGAGGTATCCACAGCCAAATATACCACCACTCAAACACAAATAAGTATTTGCTCTCTTACAGCCAGTATCTACAGACCAGTAAGCGAAAGAGCCGGCCAGTGAGTGTGAAAACATTTGAAGATATCCCACTGGAAGAACCAGAAGTAAAAGTAATTCCAGATGTAAGTACATCTTTTATAAATAGTCGTAGAAATAATACTCAGGGTGAAATACTAGCTAGATAAATATTAGCCTAAGTATTTGAGTCTTGGAACCTCCTTAAAGCTTTCCTTGAGGGTATGTGCCATGGGGTCATTTTGGAGATGGATCTTTGGTTTCGCCATAAAACGGCACCTGGACCAAAGTTCAAGATAGTCTAACTGTATGCCCAACTTCACTCAAGAGCAAATGGTGTCACTGTACAGAGAGAAGGAGACTCCAGCATCCTCAGCTGCTGCAGATCTTTGTCTCTTGCTGGCCTAAATCTACTTCCTGGAAGCATTTGCTTCCTTTGTGGCTTGCACAGTCTCTGGCTACCATACTCTTACCCTCCTTGGTGGGACATTGAATCATGTTGTCTGCTAGATGGATTGAGAAAGGAGCTTAATGGATGGTCCTGTGTATAGTCACTGTGTCATCATCTCATTGTCTCCTATAAAGGACAGCCAGACGGACAGTGGGATGGTCCTTGCATCAGAAGAGCTGAAAACCCTGGAAGACAGGAACAAATTATCTCCATCTTTTGGGTAAGACTCAGCCAGCTAAGAAAGACCTTTTTCAATAGGAATTTTTGAAAGGACTTAATAAAGACCTTGAGTGTAGATGAGGTTTCCCCTTTTGGTGCATTTGAAGGTTGATGATGTTAATATTCCAAATTAGCAATTTGATAAATAACTAAAGTAAACCAAACAACGAAACTGATAGGCCTGGAAAAAAAATCTGAAGTGAGGTAGAGGGTTTGGCCAATTTCTAATGACCAGATTTATGAAGGCTCTGGAGCTTCTGAGCATGTTGCTATGGATTGGCATATTGACTGTGATCAGTGGTTTATGTGGCCCTGGCCACACAGCGATGACGTCAGCAGGTATCATGATCCTGAAGAGTTAAGAGTTTGCAGTCTGAAGGATTGTCAAGCCTGTACTTAATTGACTTTATCTGTAATTAAGAAAGATGATTTGTAAATAGGTACATAGTTACTTATTTAGTTTATTTGAATATTATTGTTTGAATCATTTCCCTTTCAGTGGTCAGAAAAGTATTAAATTTGATCTTGAGTCATTCATCTCTCATGGCTCAACATGAATGTATTGTTGCTTTGAATACGTGTACCTGATTTGAACATAAGAATTTATGAAAATCTATAGTTAAAAGAATAATGGGATAATGGTAGTTATTTACTTGCCAATAGGTTCATTCTAGGTAGGAATACAAAAGATTTGATCTACATATAATGGGACAGATGTGTAAGAGGAAATCCCCATGGGTTTTTGAGCAATGCTTTTACAGCAGTCACAATGGTGACAGCACATTTTGCTGTTTCCTTTAGGGCCCAGTGAGAAACCATGAGCGCCAATCATACACCTCTTTCGTTGACTCAAACCACACTTATCTAGAACGACTAAGTGGCCACATCATGCCATTGTTTGAAACATGAATTGGTTTTGGTGTCGGGAGGCAGGAGTGGATTGGAAGGGGAAAAATGTATTTCTAGTTCTTTGAACCTACTTTAAACCATATCTTAACACAGAATAAATAAACTCTTTTTTTGTGTGTGGTTTTTATTATGAATAATGAGGGTAAGGCCCTTGAAAGGGCAAACCCTGAGCTTTTCAGTCCACACAGCCTACATTTGTTAGTTTTGACATGATTACTATGTCACTGAAAACATTCTCCAGTTGCTGCTGAGTGACTGAATCCCCAATTTGTCCAAAGAATGTGGTTTTGATGAGTAAAAAGCAGTTTTTGCCATGTCTAGCTTGACTGCACACACTCAGCCAGTTTTTTTGCTCTACGAATTTATTAAACGAATTTATTAACATCTTTCATAAGCCACACAGTCCCCTAAATGACCGAACAGGAAAACCACAAATGAACTCTTAGACCATCCCAATTTCCTTTAATATCATGAAAGAGACCCTTTGGCTCCAATCATTGTATACAAACTTGTCAATCATCAAGGCCGTAAAACCGGTCCATTGGTTGGGGGGCTCTGCATACCTCAGCAGAACTGCCTTTTATCTCTTCTCAGGCTTGAAAGACTTGGACCTGAATAAGAGGACTTATCTGCAACTACTAACTCACGCTAGTACCTGAAAGTAGACCTTGTCTGAGTAAGCCTGATAGGCTGATTAGGGCAGGGAGAGATAGGGGCTGGTGCCTCTGGAGGAGATTTCACCTCCTTGGAGCTGGGGACTGGGTGAATGTGAAAAGCCAACGGGCTGTCTCCTACTTTTCAACTCATCTGCTTGCCATTTCTTCCACAGTGGGATGATGCCCAGCAAAAGCAGGGAGTCCGTGGCCTCGGAAGGCTCCAACCAGACCAGCGGCTACCAGTCTGGGTATCACTCAGACGACACAGACACCACTGTATACTGCGGCGAGGAGGCAG
The DNA here is from genome assembly GCA_902168415.1 of Peromyscus melanophrys. NCBI lineage: Eukaryota > Metazoa > Chordata > Mammalia > Rodentia > Cricetidae > Peromyscus > Peromyscus melanophrys. The sequence continues at coordinate 17,895 of CABHPR010123068.1, forward strand.
AACTCTTAAAGCTGGTGGAGGCTGCAGTGCACGCTGACTCTGGGACCACGTTGTGCTCACCTCCTGTTTAAAAGGAGGTGCTCCCACTCCACTCCCCAACTCCTGGGAGTCACGTGAGAGGTGCTGCTTAGATTTTCAAGTGTTGTTCTTTCCACCACCCGGAAGTAGCCACATTTGATTTTCATTTCAGAAGAAGGACCTCAGACTGCAGGAGCTAGTCCTCAGGGTATCTCCCGAGAAGATGACCCATGACCCAAGAATGTGTTGACTGTACTCTTTTCCATTCATTTTAAAATCGTGTATAATGTGCCCTGCTGAGGGTCTCACTACCAGTTCAAACAAAAGACATTCAGACAGTGGCTCTATCCTCCAAGAAGTAGCCACACCAGACCCATGGACACCTCTGTGAAATTGGGTGAAATGGGCAATGTCAGTCCTTTGTGTGTTGAAGATGGGTGAGATAACTAAGGGCTGAGTCTACCTAAAAGGCTTTGTTGAGGATGTGGGCTGTGAGCCAAGTGTTAAGTGTGGGATGTGGACTGGTAGGAAGGAAGGCGCAGGCTTGCTTGGAGAGCGGCTGGAGCCTGCAGATGCATTGTGCTGGCTCTGGTGGAGGTGGGCATGTGGCCTGTCAGGAAATGCAAAGGCGGCCGGCAGGGTTTCTGGTTTTAGAAGGTTGCGTGCTCGTTGCAGTGGGGCTTGTAGGCGAGTTCCCTGTGCTGTTTCCTACTCCTAATGAGAGTTCCTTCCGGACTCTTACGTGTCTCCTGGCCTAGCCCCAGGAAGGAAACGGTGCAGCTTGCTCCTCATCTCCCAGGCTGTGCCTTAATTCGGAACACCAAAAGAGAGGACACTCGATAGAGGCTCCCTTCCATGTTGAAGTACACAGTGTAACTCAGGGTTTCTGCTGGATGGATCCCCACATGTCTGCCCCGGTGGCAGTGTCTGAGGCCAAGTGCAGTGGATTCTGTGGCAAGTTGTGGTGGTAAAGGCTCAGACAGGATGTATCCATTTATTCTCCCTCCAACCCCACTCCACGCTCACCCCCAGTCCTCAGTATTTTAGCTTCGTGGCCTCTTTATGGCAGACACTCTGAATTGGTTTGTTCACTCTCCAGATAAATAATCATTAGTCAGATTTCAAAATTACCTTATAGCCAAGGTTATAATAACATCTACTGTATCACTTAGAATTTTAACCTATAAAGCTATGTCTACTGGTTTGTGCCCTTGTGCTTACATTTTTTCAAAAAAGAAAACTGTACTTTTCATTTGGTACCATAGTATGAGAAGCTGGGAACAATGACTGTAAAACATGCTATGGCACATATATTTATAGTCTGTTATGTAGAACAAATGTAATATATTAAAACTTTATATTATATATAATGAACTTTGTACTATTCACATTTTGTATCAGTATTATGTATCAGCATGACAAGGGTTATAATGCTTTTAGCAGCTAATGTTGTTTTATTAAAAACATTGAAAAACTCGAAGGAATCCTTTTACAGGGGATGTGCAGCTAAACCGATCATTTTTCTCATCTCAGAGGAGGAGGAGTCAGATATAATGTGAGTGTGTTTTCCACTTTTCTTTGTTCTCTTTTCTTACAAAGAATATTTTCATCAAATGTTTATAATGCTTTATAAACCAATAAATGTATTCCGAGTAAAAAGATGCAGCGGTATCATATTATTACAACGATTCCGTGGCCTCTTTCCACTCTGCCTTCTTTACAATCACAATTAATACAGAAACACAACCTTGCCACATTCCGAGCACTAGTGATATTGGTAACACATGGACTGAGACGAGTCATTCTATGGCCTCATGGTGAACCTCAGAACTCAGGGGTGAGGGATCCTGAGACAAGTGGCCAGAGCTGGAGGCAGGAGTAGAGGCCCGGGCTGCACTTCACTGTCTAGCTAAGGTAAGAGAGTAAAATCCATTGTTGACATGTTTGAAGGACTACTTTTGCCCGAGTCCGGAGAGCGAAGCAAATCCCTGGCACCCGTATGTATCTCTACCTTCACTAATGCTGAATGCTCTTCGTTTGCTTGTGTTTTGAGGAGACAGGGTCTTTAGCCCAGGCTAGCCTCCAACTCCCCATGCAGCTAAGGATGGCCTAGTGCTTCTGATTCTAATTCCTCCACCTCCACAGTGCTGGGATTCCAGGCATGCACCACCATATCTGGATTTTATTAATGTGTTTTTATAAATATAAGATTTTGAATATTTATCTAATGAAATATGGCTATCCTTTTTTTAATGACTTTTAGGTTTTTTTTTTTTTAATCTAAAACTCCCTTCCTCAAATCTAAAGTAACACCAACATTAAGGGTTTTTTTTTTTCCTCTTTGATTACATTTTCATTTACCAGACATTTCTTTTCATACATGGAATGAAGCAAGGTCTAAGTTTTGGGGTTTTTTTGCAAGCAAATTGTCAAACATGGCAGTTCCATTTATGAAATATAACTTGTCCCCACTGAAGCTGGAGAAATATCTCGATGGAATTACTTTCCAGCCCCTACCATCTTTATTGAGACCTTCTCCCCAACTTTATGATACAGAAAGTGGCTATGCATGTGTGTGTTCCTAACAGCCAGGACATGGGCTGGGATCAGTAAACCAGAACCCTGCATGGAGTCGTCCCCCCCTCCCCGCTTCCCTTAATCCAGCCTCTTCCAGTAAATGAATGGAAAGGGAGCCTAGGCCCATGAGGGCTGAAAGACCACAGAGAAAAACAGAGCTTTCTTCACTTTAGGGGTAAAAAGGTTTCATTTCTCACTGGTGGCTCCTGGCATCGTTTCTGATGGCAGGAGTTTGGATTCAAGTGAAACTCTGCATTCTGTGAAGAATGCTCTCTTGCCCTGTGCAGGATGATTAGAGGCGAGGTGTGGCTTGTGCCTCCTCTCTGTCTTCCACGTGTTGTTTCTTGGATTCTCTCTCTCTCTCTCTCTCTCTCTCTCTCTCTCTCTCTCTCTCTCTCTCCTGCTCCTGCATTAAAGAAACAGCAGTAGCTTTTTAGAGTATTTCTTGCTTGGTCTTAGGTCCAAAACTTTAATTGGAGGCATTTGGGATGTTGAAGAGAGGCTTTGCCCGTACCTCCCGTGGCTTCTGCCCTGCCTCCTTCACGTCCTTTAACGTCCTCTGTGTGCTCACCTTCTGTTCCTCTACCCACCAGCTCCCTTCTTGCCCACAGACCACCTGCAGCTACGTTTTTACTCCACAGCATCACAGGAGAAGGGAGAGCTGTGGGGAGGTTTGAGTTTTGATCCCTGGCTAGGCTTCTCCATCAGCGCCCATTCTTTTGTCCTTTGCAAGGAAACGAGAGAAGAAATGTAAAAGTCATAGCCTACTACCTCAAAGTAGCTAACTTAACTCAACTTTCCCATCTCTCACAGCATCTTCCTTTCTACCTCCGAGTTGGACATGTATCCTCTGGTGGTAAAATGTTGGCAAACACAGAAAATCTTTGGAAAGACACGACACTTTTCCTACATAGCTGTCCGCACTTAGGGAGTAATGGGCATGTCTGCTTTCTTGGATAGGCAGTGAGCCCAGCTCGAACGGGCTTAGATTCCACTTTTATAAAGTCATACTTTTAGATCGGAGGGATAGCTAGCTTGGTGGCTAAGAGTGCTTGCTGATCTTTCAAAGGACTCAACACTGATAACATAGCACCCATGCCTATTGACTTCAGCTCCTAGATAGAGACATGAAGGCTTCTGGCCTCTGAGGACACCTGAACCGACACACATGGTATATACCTACACCTACACCTACACCTACACACACACACACACACACACACACACACACACAAACTGCACTTTTAAATGGATCTCCTCCATGTAACGGAGGTAGACACAAGCAAAAATTTGTAGAATTTTTTTTTTTTTTTTTTTTTTTGAGAGCAACTTGAAGTCCAATTCTGGGAAAAGTTGAAGAATCTTCCCACATGATAAAGAAATTAACAAGGTGAAATAAGATTGTTTACTCTGTTTTTGAAAGTGGTGGAATCTGGGAGGAGCAGCAGGAGCTCTTTCCCAACCAGGTTGGCCTGAAGTTCTGGAGCTGACGTGGTAGACGACACACCGTTACCAACCCAGGAGAAGCCTGACTCGGACAGAGATAAGGGTATGGAGTTGGGAGAGAGTGTTCACACCAGAACTGCTGGTACACGAAGGCTGCAGCAAACTGTCACCAGCATCAAGTAAATGTCCTTAGAAGACACTGAGTTATTGCTGAGATTCTCCTCTCAGTATGGAACTTTGAACTTCTCGGTACCTCAAAAACTTCGACCTTAGCAGTTTCACTGTTTTGTTTTGTTTTGTTTTTTGTTTTTGTCTTTGAAGTTTAAATATAAAGCAATACAGAGACAATACGTATCTTAATGTTTTATTCCAACTTCTTTTTTCTTTATAAAAAGTACTTTATAACATCGGCTGGGTGAACTTGATGGTGACTGTGTTCTCTTACATATTATTTGTGTGATTTCTCAGATTCTAGACACCTTGCCAAGGAAAAAGGGTAGAGAAGAAGAAAACTGGCTTCTTCTCTAGTTTTCCTCCCATTTCATTGTCTTTCCCCTTTTCTGGTAGCTGTTATGTCAGAGGACCTCCCATCTCTCTTGTTACTGCAGCTGAATCCCACAGACATCATGGTTTACAAGGCATTTACTTTGTTCATGATGCAGGGGCTGGAAAGCCTAATACCAAAGTGCTGCCTTCTGGGGATGGCCTTGTTGTTGCGTGATAAGGCCATGGAGATGTATCACAGGCAAGGGAAAGCAAACAGGCTAGCCCACTCATTTCTTCCACCCCCTGCTAATCCATTAATGCCATCTGGGAGCCCAAGTCTCATGATTTCACCTAATCCCAATTGCTTCTGAAGATCTCACCTCCAATTATCATCACCATGTGATTTTGGGGGACTGGGTGTTGTTATTCATTGTTTTTAACACTAACTTTAAGAGTTAGTAAACCATAGTAGGTGAATTAATTCAGGAAGGTGGGCAGGATTTTTCAGTTGAAGATTCCCTTATAATGTTGAATCTGGGGCTGTGTGCAGTTCACAGAACATGAGACACAGACTTATAGCTCAAGAGTCCTCTGAACTGGTACAGCCAGCAGAGGTATGGTAGGATCCTGGTGCCTTGAGTGGGAACTCTTTATAAGCTAAAATATCTTATCCTGATAAAGAGGATTGGAGACATTCCACATACCATGGAGAAAATATAACTGGGAAAGAAAACCCAAGTACAAGGCTAGATCAAAGGGAAGCCAAGACAAGGGTAGATCAAAGAAAAGCAATAATAACCCATAGTATTTCCCAGGTTAACAAGGACACTGGTCGATAGTATCCTGTAGCATATATTTATGAAAAACAAGGCCCCTCATCAAAATAAAAGGGGCTCCAAACTCAACCTTTAACATTAAACTTTAAATGAGTAGTCTTTTGTTGGCTTGCCTATATCCGACTCTATCTACACAAGGCTTACAGTGTACCAGATAGTCTTTGCAAGCGTTTACCAACTCATTAAAGTAACAGCCTCTTGTATCAGTTATCTACACGCTGCTGTGACAAAACAGCCGGGAAGAAGTAAGTTAAGGGAGGAAGTGTGTTCGGGTCAGGGTTCCATGACGCAGCCATCATGAAGAGGAAGTCATGGAAGTGGGAACATGAGGCAGCTGGTCACATGGCTCTGCAGTCAGGAAGCAGAGGGGTATGAACGCTGGTGCTCAGCTCATTTTCTCTTTCTTATTCCATCTGGGACCTCATGGATGGTGCTGCTCACACTCAAGATGAGTCCCTTTCTAGTTAGACCTTTCCCAGAGGTTGGCCTCCTAGGTGATTCTGAATTCTATCAAGTTGGGAAGACTAGGCACCACAGTACCCTAACATCATGGTATAGATCAGGAGGACAGGCCAGGGCAGGATGCAGAGAGGGACCAGAATGAATGGTTTCCACAGTGTTTACCAAGGACCGACTGTGCAGACAAACACTCTGTAGGTAGAGGACCGACTGTACAGACAGACGCTCTACAGGTAGAGGACCCACTGTGCAGACACACTCTACAGGTAGGGGTCCACCTTGTTCCTTTGGTTGCATGAGTTAAGGGCTATGCACAGCACCACAGGGAGAACTCCAGTTTTATTCTAGAACTCTCTGTGTGTCTGTGTGTCTCACCTTCGGCTCCCTCATTCTTTGTTCTCATTTTAGATTGAGTTCAGAGTTTTTGCAGGGGTTGTAACTCAGTCACTGCAGCTGCCCTTAGCTAATTTTAGAGTCAGGAGACACAAGGTAAGAAATTTCTCACTGAAGACTGAGAACACCGGGTTTCTTTCGCCTGGTTCACCTTCTGTTGCAAATTTGCATTACACTTGTAAGGCAAGATGACACTGTAAGAATTTCCATGCTGGCAGAGTAGCAGCACAGTAGGAATTGTTGATGTTATGATAAGGACTTTCATATGCTGTTCTGCATTCTCAGCCTTTCCAGATGATGAAAACCCAGAATACAGAGAAAATAGATTCCACTGCTGTCAATCATTTTGCTGGGAATTCAATAGAAAAGGTCTCATACAATAGTTTCTCCTTCGTTGCTTCAAAGTATTACCAGGGAGCATGCAACATTCCCTGTGTGCATCTGTCTCACCAAATGGAGTACATTTCTGTACACACGGCTTTGGAAGCCCTTTAGGTAGTAGGCACCTGGGGTCCATGGTGAACTTTAATTTTCCTTCAGCCCAAGTGTTATAGATCATGAATATCTATCCTGTCTGATGTGGTTGGGCAAATTACCTTGAAGATCTGTGTGTGTGTGTGTGTGTGTGTGTGTGTGTGTGTGTGTGTGTGTGTGTGAGAGAGAGAGAGAGAGAGAGAGAGAGAGAGAGAGAGTGAGAGAGAGAGAGAGAGAGAGAGAGAGAGAGAGAGAGAGAGAGAGAGAGAGAAATAAAGAATGCTTTTTTTTGTCTCTTACCACCCAATTCATTAGCAAATGTTAGCACTCTGCCCAGTGTCTGTGCCTGTAGCCTTTTGTACCAGCAAAGAGCTCAGAAGATCAAGATAAAGGTGTTCTACCAGAATCCAATCCTAAATAAGATCTTACAGAATTTGTTAATAATGCTCACGTGAAAAGTTACAGCAAAGCGGCCAATGTGATTGCCCAGGTGAAGCTGATGATCTTGAATTCCCTCCCTGGGGCCACATGTTGGAAGGAGAGAAAGAACTCTCACAAACTGACCTCCACAACTAGGCCATGGCACACGTGTGCGAACATACATGCACACAGAAAATAAACTAATACAAATGTAATAACTACTGAGTATTAACTTTGAGTGGGCATATATGTTAGAGAAAATTTAACCATGATGTAACAGAATTATTGGATAACTGTGGATTGTGGATTTAACTTCCATTATGTTTATTTCATAGACACATAAGCAGATATGCAGTCACTCAGACTTGAGCAGTTCCAACAGCAGAGAACTAATTTTGATCACTGACCACATGCCAGGAATTGAGCCTCATGTATGAGCTCATTGAATCCTGGCAATGAGCCCTTGCCTTGGGTATGTGCATCATCAGGTTACAAATGAAGATTGGCAGTTAAAGATTTAAACTTCAAAGCCATGCTAGGAATCCAGACTACTGAAGACCTCAGGGACAAATGAATAACCAAGATGGGATCTTTGCTCTTGATGGAAAATGGCAAGCTGACTTATCCTATAATGATGAATCAACTAACCATTGAAATATATGTGTTAAGATGACCTGGTACCATGAGTATCTTGTTAGTATGTGTTGGCTTCAACATCACTGTCTTTAAGTTAGCTTTATCTGTAAGATAAATCTATTGGGGTGTGACCAAGCATGAACGTTCAGCTCAGTGTTTTAACAAACATCTACCATCCAAGGAAGGCTGTGTGCTGCTCACTACACGTGTGACCTTAAATAAATTACTTCACCACTTTGAGCCTAAACTTTTGGGTGAGGATTGATGGGATCCCCATAAAGCCTGCGGGGCAGCACTAATGGGTGGAAGTTATCTGACAGGAACGATGTTGTCATTTGCAGGAAAATGGAGATCATCATGTTAAGAAACATAATCTAGACTCAGAGAGATAAATCGCATGTTTTACTCTCATATGCAGGATCTAGATTTAAAAATACAACCGAAGACACGAGAATAGAAGGGACACTGTTTGAGAGGAGGAAAGGTATTCTAGAGAAAGGGGAGTGAGCATGTGCTGTGGGATGTCTTTCTGTATGTTGTGAATATGTGTTGCTCTGACTGGTTGATAAATAACGCTGCATTGGCCTATGGCAGGGCAGGATGGAGCCAGGTGGGAAAATCCAAGAGAGAGAGTGAAAGGAGACAAGATAGTAAAGGGAGATGCCAGCTGCTGCTTAAGGAGCAGCAAGATGCTAGCAGTCCCGTAATGCCACAGCCATGTGGCAACTTATAGATTAATAGAAATGGGTTAAGTTATAAGAGCTAGTTAGCAAGAAGCTTGAGCCATAGGCCATCCAGTTCATAGTTAATATAAGCCTCTGTGTGTTTACTTGGGTCTGAGCAGCTGCGGGTGGGACCAGGCAGGACACAGGAAAACTTCCAACTACAAACATGAGAAGGCAATGGGGGGTAGAATATGAGCCAAGTTCACAGCATATACACTGGAAAATGTATAACAAACCCATTGTTTTGTATGCCAATTAGGAAAGGTTAGATATTCTTATATTCCTTTTTCTGTATTTTATTCTATGTTCTACATGTGTGTCTGTGCACCACATTAGCCTGTCTATTGGTGACATCCTTGTTCAGACAGTGTGTTAATAAGACTTCATGGGTGGACTTCTCTGACATTTCTTGGAGACACAATCTCACAGCACACTTCAGAGCTCTTTCAATCTTTCTGCTCCCTCTTCTGATATGATCCCCAAGCCTCAGGGGCAGTGGCTGTCTTGTAAATGTATCAGTTGGGGCTAGGCACCACACACTCACCTGTTTCCTGCAATGTGATCAATTGTGGTTTTCCTGTAACAGTCTCCATTTGTTACAAGGAGCTGGTTTTTTGATAAGGTGTGAAACCTATACTTACCTGTGGTTATAAGGATAAATATCTGGAATGTAGTTAGGAATCATGATGATTTAGTAAAGTGGTGTCTGTAGGTTCTTTTCCAAGGTCCCGTGACTTCTCTAGCCCCAAGTAGTTGGCTAGGTTTCCAGTACCAGCCATGATTTCTCTCTTGTTCTGTGGACCTTAAGTCCAATTAGAGAGCTGTTGGTTGCTACCAAGACATGCATGCTACTGCCACACCCTTATTGATGCAATGTCATGCTGTTGTTGTTGTGTTGTTGTTGTTGTTGTTGTTGGTGGTGGTGGTGGTGGTTTTTTTTTTTCTTTTTTTCTTGAGACAGGGTTTCCTCTGTGTAGTTTTGGTGCCTTTCCTGGAACTCACTCTGTAGCCCAGGCTGGCCTTGAACTCACAGAGATCTGCCTGGCTCTGCCTCCCAAGTGCTGGGACTAAAGGTGTGTGCCACCACCGCCCAGCTCATGCTGTTGTTGTTTACAGGCACCATATTTGGGTATGGCTATTGGTTGTTTCCCTCTCTGGGAAGCATGCACAGCACCTTCTGGAATGATGAAAGCTAGTCCTCAGGAAGGTTTTGTGAAGTGTTCAAGGGGGACTGAATTCACGGCACAATCTTATAACAGAAGCAGTTTCTCAAAACATGAGGGAAGGGACTTAAATCTCCTATAAATATATTTAATCATTTTAATGAGTCACTGGAACATAATTTCAGCACAATATTGTAACAGGTATTTTTCATTAATTTAAAAACTCTGTGAAAATTTCAAACTAATCACATCAGTATTAAAGGTTGATTTTTCTTTTCTTTACTGGTTGCCAGAAAGGCCGAATGCAGGCTTATGTGGTTCCTGACACATCTTGAAAGAATGCCCCAGTGCCCAAATATTGAAACATTTAAACCAGCAGCCAGAAGGACTGCAAAGTCCTCAGACAGGGCTGCAGCATTTCTACCAGGATGGGGTGCTTTTGCCTGTTGTGATTGGGGTTTTCTCTCTGCCACCTCGCTCAGTGTGTGACAATACTAGGCACTCAACCAATATCTACAGGAATCAGTGATAGAATCGGTCCTTTGGCGAATACAATTGGAGCCAACTGGCCGTCACCAAGTCAATTTTTTGTCATTTTAATCTGCCCTCCTTGGCACTAGCAAATACAAGAAATCTTGAGAGAGGCTTTTGTTCATTGTGTTTAGGATAAGGCTGTCATGGCTTTTCCAAGGGAGTGTATTATGCTACGGGTATTAGTTACTTTTCCCCATTTCGGTGACAAAAATATTTGATGACTTAAGGGAGGAATGACTTATCTTTGCTCATGGATGAAGGGTTCGTCATGGCATGGTGATGGGAACAACATGGCTACTGCAGAAGAGTATGGTGCTGCTTGTTCCCATCTTGGCAGAGCAGGAGGGAGAGAGAAGGACAGAAGCTGAACCAGGCTGTAAGTCCATAGGCTGATCCCTGGGGTCCCATTTCCTCCATCTAAGCTCCGCCTTCTAAAGGATCTACAGTCTTCCAAAACAGAGCCACCAGCTGGGGCCACATGTTCCAACACGGGAGCCTGGGGAGGCACCTTCAAACCACCTCACTATGTAACCAGATGGGCATGTGGAGCAAGGCAGGAGTTGCCCTGCTGTCTCCAAGCTGATTAGATATACTTGGACTGTGACACTCAATAATTGTAACCACACTGAAGAATTAATAAGAGCTGCAGGTGGCCCAAAGGCAGAGAGGGCTATCGGGGCCTTGGAATGTAATGAATGACTGAGAAACTAGAGATAGACCAGAGAGGATTGGAAGGCCATGCGGGGACCCTCTTTTAATATATGAAGAGGTTCTAGGATCCCGTCTAGCCTTTCATCTTCTCAAACAGCAAAGTCAGTCAGAAAACAGAAACCACGACACAGGCAGCACCTGGGCCATCTGACTCCTCATCACATGCGTTTCCCTTTGTGCCTTTCAGATCCTCCACTCCCTGGAGTAAAAGGTGATTGCTCAGTAAAGCTGTTGGAGAAGAGTTAAGAATAAGAGTTGGATTCGGAGACCTCCAAGCTGCCTTTTAGCACAGCGTCTCAGAGACCAAGAATCTGCCTTGAGGGAGACAGACCTGTGTTTGCATCCCGGCCCCATGGCTCACTAGCTGTGAAGTCATGTGCACATTCTCTTAGCCCCGGTTCTCTCATTCATAAAGTGGGGGTAACAGTCGTGCACACCTCCCAAGGCTGCTGTAAGGATCAAAGGAGGGACAGATGCGTTTAAACTGTTTACTACAGGGCCTTATGCATAATAAGCACTCAGTGAACACATCAATGAAAAGGAATGTGCCAAGTCTACCTGTCATTTCTCCGTGCCCGATAACCAGGATTTCCCCCTTAAACCGTCAAAGTGCATGCTTGGAAGAGTGCATGCAGTTCTTCTGAGGGCAGGGAAGTCAGGCTTTGTTTTCAAAATAGCTGCTTCCCCGCATGACGCCCAAGTATGTACACAGCACATACTTGAGTCTTCACAGTGGACTCCAGACTTCGGCCTTGTTTAGGGGTCAGGGTGGAATGGAGACAGGAAGAGCCGCTGAGACACCCTGGCCAAGAGCTGGAATCCAGGCTGGGGAGAGCAGGGAAGTGGGCCTGTGAGTCACAGCCTGGAAGGCCCCAGTGGCCGTGTCCCTCAGACTCAGACTCCTCACACAGGGGGACATTTCCTGCCCTTTGCACCCTGCCTCCACCCTACGAGTTTCTTAAGGCAAGTTATTTGGCTGAATTGCTCTAATCCAAAGGAAGGAGTGCTTTCTGTGACTGCCAAGGCTGGGGAACTCCCAAACCTTGAGAAAATATGTGTGAGGTGAGCTGGTTCACCAGCCAACACGGCAAAAGGAGGCTGGTAACATCGACTCATTTCCTTCTGGGTAGAAAGGTATAGCCGACTTGTGAGCCAAGAAGCCAAAGCTCCCTGCTTCCAACACAAGGGCTACCAGAGTCCTTCCACAGAGGCCCTGGAAGGGCAAAGACTTCACTTTGATTTGGCTGCAGGTGTCCCACGCTCCCCTTGGAGTTTCATATTGGAGCTCGATGTTGCAAGAAGGTTGGCTTAGGAAGAGGTGGCCACTTGCGGGGAGAGCTGATGTGTGGTCCTCTTGGTCCAGACGCTCCGTTCTGACAGGTTTATGGAGGACAGAAGGCAGGGAAGTATCTCCCCCTCTTGGCTGTGACCTCTTTCCCTCATTTCAGGTTGGGACCCTGTTTAGGCCCTCTGGTCTGGAGACTGATTAGGCCCCAGGAGGCTTTTCCTGGGGTCATCGGGAACCTGGCCAGGCCTTGGAACATATGGCGCCGATAACAATCTCCCTCCCCAAGATAAGGAGCCATTTCGGGGACTCTGAGGAAGCCCGGGTTTGTTTCCATAAAGCTGGACAATGTAAAGTGTAATCCCTACACAGATGTAATTAGCTGTTAAGCATAGTAAGTCGTGAGGAAGGAGTGCCCTGCTGCCTCATAAATTACTGTGAGTCTGCCCAGGGGCACCAAGTGGAGGGCAGGTATCTTTTCCTGCTAGATTGTTAGAATGGCACCTGATGATGGATTAGGCAGCTGATCTTGCAGTGTTCCAGCAAACACTGAGCTCTCAAGGAAGCAGCGACTGGGGGAGCCACAGTTGTGAAGCCCAGG
>CABHPR010123069.1:0-14094 GCA_902168415.1 Peromyscus melanophrys
GCCCTAGAAGTCACCCCGAGCTCCTCACAAGGCTGCAAGCCGAGGACTTCGCACGATCGCACGTGAATCCGTGCGACTTCGGTTCCAGTTAAGACGCCTTTTGAGGATCTGCTTGGCTGTGTGCGAAAGAGAGAGAGAGGAAACATCCAGAATGGTTTGGTTTGGGGGAGGGGGCGGGAGTCGAGTGTCGAACCTGGAGGTTCGTCTGGATCTCATCCAGCCTGGCGCGCTTCTGTCTCTTAACCTCCCCTAGCCCAGTGTCTGGAGCCAGGCGGTCACCGACCTGGTTCCTCGAGTGCCTCATTGTAATAAGCCTCCTGCCAGAGTGTTGTCAGGTCGAATTACGAGACATTATTGGAAAGCCCTTTGCGCACTCCAAACCTGCAACACGCTTGTTAGTTCGCAGTGCTCTTTGCACACCTTTTTTTTTCTTCTTCAAAATAAGATTGATATGTGCCTGCTCAAATTAAAGTGCTTGTCTCAGATGACACTCTTGGCAGAAGCAACATTGTCAACTGACCGACAAGAGGGCTAATTTCAGTAGAGACACAGCCAGCCTCGTGAGCATTGAGAGATGATTAGCTTTTGTTGTGTTTACTGTTTGGTAGTGGAGGCTGACAGGAACAAGGAAGGGTGTGATGGGAAGGAGGCTGGAGTGGTAGTCTGGAACACTTCCGTTTCGTTGGTGAAACGCCTGGGTTTCTCTGCTGTATTAGGGTTCTCTAGAGGAACAGAACATATGTAAGTGGGGTTTATTAGAATAGCTTTCAGGCTGTGGTCCAGCTGGTCCAACAATCCAGTAGTTGTTCAGTCCGCAAGGCTGAATGCCTCAGCTAGTCTTCAGTGTACTCTGGAATCTGAAAGAAGTAGGATCTAATGTCAGTGAGGCAATGGGCTTGCCTGTGAGAGCAAGAGCAAGCAGGCAAAGACAGCAAGCTTCCTTCCTCCTTTAAATAGGCTGCCAGCAGGTGTGCCCCGGATTAAAGGTTTCTCTTTCTGCCTCAAAAGATCCAGATTAAAGTTGTATCTTCTCACCTCAAAGGTCCCGATCAAATGATTTAATTAAGCAAGAATCCCTCATGGGTGTGCCCAGCCATTTTTTGGGTTTTTGTTAGTTCCAGATGTGGTCAGGTCAAGTTGACCACCAAGAATTGACATCACATCTGCCTAGCAGTATTGATATTTGGGACCTGGTAGTTGGGAGGACTAGAGTTTTGGGTTGTTTTGCTTGAAACAGGGTCTCACTGTCCAGCTGACCTAGGTGTGTTAGGTAAGCCCAGGCAGGCCTTTTAACTTAAGAAATTCCTGTGTAAACTTCCCCAATGCCTGGCTGGAGGACTGGATTTTAAGGATGATTGCCCTGTGCTCTTTGGATGGCATCATTCCTGGTTTCTACCCACCTGAGGTGCCACTAGCAGACACTTTCCTCAATGCTGACCAACCAAACCCTCCAAGCCTTACCTTCTCCCGTCTTCCCAATCCCTGGTTTAAATTTGGCTCTACTGATGGTCTTCAGCAAACTGTCAAAAATATGTAAGCCGCACCCTAGAGCTGTGAATGCCTAAACTGGATCTAGGGACAAGGTTGGTTTGTTGGTTTTGGTTTGGGGGTTTGTTTTTTGTTTTTTGTTTGTTTTTGGAACAAGGTCTCATATAGCTCTCAGGCTGGCCTGAACTTTTTTATGTTACCAAAGACCATCTTAAACTCCTTCTTCAGCCACATGCTTCCACCTCCTAAGAGCTGGGATAGCAAGCATATACCACCGCATCCAACTCAGATTGGACTTTTGTTGGGTGGTGGTAGCACTCAGGAGGTAGAGGAAACCTGACTTTGATCTGGAACCCACATATTGAAAAGCGAAGAACAGCTTCTGAGGGTTGTCATCTGACCACCACACATCACTGTGCCACTCACACCCATATCAAATAAAATTAAAAATCTAATGAACTCTAGCTTTGCTTCCTACTGGCTCTTCCTGAGTTTCTTTTCACCAGTGAAGTCAAGGATTCTGCTTTACATTCCTAAGGGCCTTTTTGGGATAAGTGAACTCCTTGGGCTGCTGGCAGCCGTTCTGGGCTGTTTCGCCTGCTGACAAGGATTCTCATGGTTAAATATCCCTGCTAGCTCTGTGACTGGCACCAGCAACTATACCCCTCTCACTAGAGGATCTTGATATGACAGTGGTCTCCCAGGAACAGAGACAGTTCTGTTGGGCCTGCACAGGTACTAGGGACAGAAGTCTTAGAGCCACAACCAATACACTCTTGTTAAACTAGGCATGGCCTATACCCACCTTTATGCTAAGGATAAATAAGTTTGGCCTAAAGCAGCCTAGCTTGCACCCTAGCTTGATGTGTGAACAAGGTGTAACCTAACCTGAGTATGCTCCTGTTTACAAGCGAATCTCAGCCATTCCCCAGCTGAGCTTCCACTGATTGCAGACTACTAACTGAGCACACCAAGCTCTATAAGGCAAAAGTGGACTCTAAGGTATTCTCTGTATGGCATTGCCTTTTCTCTAGTCACAAGCATAACCTGGATATATGGTAGGGCCAGACATGCTGAACCAACTTTGGTTCAGAATGGTGCTTGGTTCTAGAACCTCTGTCTTGCTCATAGGCTGCTTGCTTGATTGCCTTTTATGACATAGAATCTCATAGTCTAAAGCTGTGCCTCAACTTATTATGTAACCAAGGAGGACCTTGAACTTCTATTGCAAATGCTTCTCTCTACCCTCAGAGTGTTGGGATTACAGGTATACTATACCACACCAAGTTTATTCACTATTGGGGATGGATCCTGGAACTTCATGAATACTAGGTAACCTCTCTGTCACTGAGCTGCTTCCCTAAAGATTTTACCTTTAGCAGTTCAGAGTTTCTCTAACAGTCATTACAAGAGCACCATGGGGTCTGTGGAAGTCATTGGGTCTCAGGCCACCGTAGCCTGTCCAGGTGATCAAACAGGTCAGAAGGCCGAAGTGGAAGAAACCTGGGATCAGACATAATTGAGCATAGCCAGCGCTAACAGGATCTTCTCCAGGTGCCTGTCACACTTGGTATCATAGGAGGCTGAAGGAGGTTAGGATGTGTGTGTGTCCAAGGCCTTGTGATGGCTGAAGTTATGTGTTAGGTTTAAACTACTGTGCTTAACAGATCTATAAAACAGAAATGCCTCTAACCTATAAACCCCACTTGCCCAAGGAAAATAACTTCTTGGAATGCTGGGGGCTGTTTATGTAAGGTAACAAGCCACCTGTTTTTGCTTCTGTAGAGAAGCTTGGTTGCCCCAACTGCACAGGATGTGCTTGAGCACACATAAGCAGAAAGTATGTCAGGATGTATGCTTGCCACTGATTGGACAAAGGTGGGAAGTATGTAGCCTTAGAGATTTGCCTTTATAAGCCTCTGACTAACGTAATTTAGTGCCATTCTCTGGGAATCCTGGGTATGGACATGGCCAGTATTTATTGTCGTGGCCAGTATTTAATAAAGCTTGTTTCAAATTTGGCTCAAAACTTGTGGTAGTGGTCTTATTCTTGCTTGGTAGGATTAACAGACTCTGTTACCTCAGTCTCCCAGGTCTTTTCCTGTAAAGCACCCTTATTTCTGTCCTCTGTGGTGTCTACACGGTCCAGATCAAAGCTTTGCTGAGAGAAGGTGTTAACCCTGGACTTTCCCCCAGCTGCTTACTTACTTTTCTGTTGCTGTGATAAAATATTCCAACAAAAGCAGTTTAAGAATTTATTTTGGTTCACAGTTTGAGGTACGGTTCCATCGCAATGGGGAAGTCAGTGGAGAGAGCCTGAAGCTGCTGGTCACAATCAGGAATAGAGAGCAATGATCCAACCAAGAAATGGTACCACCCACAGAGGGCAGATCTTCCCACCTCAGTTAACTTAATGCCCCCAGGGACATGCTCAGAGTCCCATCCCCCAAGACTCCAGAGTCTGTCAGTTGACAGTAACACTAACCAGCCCTGACTTTGTATATCCTTGAGAACAGGATACACTGTGAACCTGATAGTCCCTCTTCAAGTAGGCTGGCTGAAACTAGTTTCGGTCTAACATGGCTGCCAGGGTGATATCATACAACCTCTAACTTCATTATAACCCCATCTGCATGTAGACAACATACCTCCAAAGTCACAGTAGTCAACAATTGCCATGACAACATGGAAGGAACTATAAGGAGAGAAAGAACAGGTTCTGAAAATTTCCAGAAAAGATAGATATTCCTCCCTTTACTAGCCTATCATCCCAAGGGTTGAAAAGTTGATTTGAGAGATGTAGACAAATTTCTAAACGGTCTTATTAAATAAAAAACATGGAGCCAGATATAGAGGTGAAAACGTGAGAGATCAGGGAAATGGGAAAAGCCACAGCTAACCTCACCTCACCAACTCTGCAACTTCCAAAAGGTGAGCTACTTCCTGTCTATCCACACCTATATGCCTTGCTGTTCTTCCATCTGTGTCTAGCTACATCACTTCCTCTTCCTGCCCAGCTCTGTCACTTCCTGTCTGTCTGTACAGACCTACAGACCTTCATGGTTAACTAGTGTTGGAATTTAAGGCATGTGCCACCATGGCTGGCTCTGTTCCCAATGTGGCCTTGAACTCACAGAGATCCAGACAGATCCCTGCCTCCCAACTGATAGGATTAAAGGCATGTGCTACCATTGCCTGACTTCTATATAGTGGCTGATCTCCAAGCAAGTTGTATTCTACTGGGAGATACAGTATATAGGGGGACACAATACATCACCATAAGGAGAAAGTCTCTTTGCTGCTCAGTTGATCTTGAGCCATATTTCCAATTAAAGGGGGCAAAAACTGGGTAACTGAAGGGTTCATTGAAGACTACTGAAGACCATTAGGACCTGTAGATGGATTCCTTAAATTTTAAAATTGATCCCCAGGCATATCCCACAGAGGCAGAGGCAAGATAGAAAATAAGGGACCAAAAGAACATGGGAAGGAAATGGAGCCTCTTGCCCCTGCTTACTGAGAACCTAGAGAATGTCATGAGGGCCAATATCCATAAATCTCTCCCATCTTGTAAAACTTGTTTAGGCCTGCTGTATTCCTGGAATTTAATGGTCTCCCCATTTCCTTCATATCCTTTATGCTGATTCTTTTAAAGCTAGCCAGTCATTAAAGACTGTGAGACCCCAGCTTGTAGGAAAAAGACTCAGCCTTCACCAGCATTAAAATAAAAACCGAGTGAGCTTTCTGCCCCAGTGTGCTTGCCAGCATAGTTTGGGCTACGGAGGGAGGGAGTCGGATTACAGATTCCACCACACCTGGTGTATGCAGTGCTGGAGTAAACCCAGGATTTCATTCATGCAGTCCACACCCTGAGCTCTATCCCCAGCCCAACACAGTCATTTTCTATCATAGTTTAATGTCTGGCAACTAGAGTTTCTGCAGACACAAGGTACAGTTCCCAACAGCTCCAGGCTTCCCTCCTGAGATGTGTCCTTGGTGAAGGAAGTGTGTTGCTGGTGAGCTTTGAGGTCTCAGAAGCTCAAGCCAGGCCTAGTGACTCAGTTCTCTTCCTGCTGCCTGTAGATCAAGATGTAGAACTCTCAGCTCCTTCTCCAGCACCATAGCTGCCTGCATGCTAACATGCTTCCTGCCATGACAATAATGGACTAAACTTCTGAACTGTAGGCTAGCCCCAACTAAATGTTTTCCTTTATAAGAGTTGCTGTTGTCATGGTGACTCTTCACAGCAATAGAAACTCTAAGACACCTCCCAACATCACTGCAGAATAGAGAGCCACAGCCCTTCCACATCATGACCAAACATATATCAAGTGAACCACAAGAGAATTGGAGGCATCATCCCCCAAGAGGGGACACTAAGTGTGCATGTTCAAGCATGTTTATACTGTGTTCAGGGAACATCACATGGTGGTGAGGAATGTTTACTGAGTGGAGAACTCTAAGATATGCACAGCAATAGTGCAGTCAGCCCTTCCAACCACCTAGCTGGCTTCCTTCCCAGGTCCCCTGGTACTCAGCCACCACCCATCAGGTTACTTTCTGCACAGCACACAAATAAATGCTTTTAAGTGTTATCCTCAGAGAAGCTCCCCTGACCACACATGAGTGTACCATCCTCCCCACTTCTCTCACCTGTATTGGATGGCACTGATCCTGTCTATTAGGCTATGTTGGTTTGTTTGCTTTTCTATTTTCTGGGCCTTCGCCCCCATTATAAAGGCCAAAGGGCAGGGATGAGATCCGATTTTATTGCCAGTCTACTCCCTAGACAGCACTTGGGAATCAACCCCTATTTGTCATAGATGACTGTGGGAATTGTCCTGGGAATACTCAGTCATATGGGTCTGTTAGGGCACAGAGCCTATGGAAATAGTGGACATTGGGGGGTGGGTTAGACTTACGCACTTTTAAGGAGTGACATCAAATATCAAAAGTTCAGACTGTTAGTGAGATGGTTCGGTGGCCAAAGCACTTGCGGCACAAGTGTGAGGACCAGAGTTCGGATCCTCAGCACCCATGAACAAGCTGGTGGGAATGGTCATTGTCATGTGCTACTTGTACTCACTGAGAAGCTTACCATTCCAGACTTTTAAACATGTTTGCCTGAAAGTGTCCTCCAAGGCCACCTGTCTAGGGATGGGCTGGCCAACCCAAGAAAGAAGAACAAAATAGCCCAAGACTGAAAACATGTCCTTGAGAACAGATAAAAAGTGAACCATCCAACAGAGGTTACTATTGTTTGTTTGTCCCGTGGTACAAAAGTGCCTGTAGTGGAGATTAAGAAAAAAAAAAAAAAAAAAGCCAAAAGTTCACGGCTGGGAAGCCCAGCCACGGAGGGGAAAGTTCCGATCAGAAACTCCAGCTGACTGCCTCGGCTTCCCAGTCAGCTTCTACTGTGAGTTTTGAGCACACAGTTTGATACTATCTCTGTCTAGTGCTGTTTGTTCTTTTACTTGGAAGTTTCCCTGAGGGGACTCTGCTCTGCCTGGGGATTCTTTATTGTGAAATTCAGCTGGCAGTCTCAATGAGACTTCCTCTGTTGATTTCTGTTGAATGTTTTTAGCACCCCATTTGTCTGTCTCCTGTCTGTCTCCCTAGCTCTTGTTATTTACTCTCTTGCTTCTGCTTGTTATATACCTAATAAACTCATTCAAAAAAGAAAGTGTGACTATTGTAGACCATTCTCCACACTGTACAGAACACCTTTTGTGTCTCTGTTCACTTCGCCTATTGTGTTAGGTATGTGTGTGTGCATATATGTCAGGTCCAAAGGAAATTTCCCCAAATTCCAAAAGGCAGAAGGGACACTTGGCTATCTGTGGTGCTTATTAGCATACCAAAGCACCTGCTGGTCTCCAGGCTCCCTCAGTGTCACAAGCACCTGTTACACATTTCAAAGTCCTCCTCCCCTACCCTAAACTTATCCAGCTCAAGGCCTTCCTTTCCCCCCAGCTACTCAGTCTCTTTTTACTGCTATTTCAGCTATGTCCTCTTGGCTTACTTTGTCTCTCTCTCCCCATCATATCAATTGAGATAAAGAAAAAGGGACGGAGGAGCTAGCTCAGATGATAAAATGTGTGTGCTACAAGTATGATGACCCAAGTGTAATTCCTAGAATCCATATTAAAAAAAACCTGGGCATGGTGGCACAGGCTTGTAGTTCTAGGGCTTGAGGGGTGGAGACAGGAGGATCCCTGGAGTTTCCTGGCCAGCCAGCCTAGTCTAATCGGCAAGCCCCAGGTCCCAGTGAGACACTATGTCTCCAACAATAAGATGGATGGCTCTCCAGAGGAATGACACCCAAGGTTGACCTTTGACTCCCCCACACCCACACCCACTCACTCCCCCACCCCCACACACACACAAACAAAGGAATATAAGAAATCCTAGATCAGACTTAGCTGTGAACAACTTTCCTTCAAGCTCAGTAACATCTGAAGGTAGCCTAGATTTGAGACCTGCTAAGAAGTCCGCAAAGGGAGCCCAAGACAGGCCCTGACGTGCTGAAGGTGGCAATGATATGTGAGTTAGTTAACCAACCCAGAGCTGTGAACCTTTACAGCACAAAGCTACCACCAATGAAATGATGCAGAAACTGGAACTTTGGAAATGGTCTCTAGGATCACACTGCCATGCTCCCAAGACAAGGCTTCTCTGGCCGCTGTGTTCATACCCATCGGCAAGAGGACTTGAGATTGGCCTTTTTATGTGGTCATGATCAGTGACCATTGAACTTCTGGCATTTTCACTGGGTGCACATATGCTGGCCTGTCAGCACGAGCAACTGGCTGAGGCTCTTGAGGAACCTTTGGACCACCATCAGTGCCATCTTCCCATCCTGACACAGCTCAAGGATGTCACAGTCGACATAGGTCAAGCCCTCAAGCTTCTGAAGGGTTCTCACCAGAGATTTGTTAACCCTACCGGCTAAGAATAAGACCACTACCACAAGTTTTAAGCCAAATTTGAAGCAAGCTTTATTAAATACTAGCCAGGTCCCCTGGATACTGGCTAGCTCCATGCCCAGGATTCCCAGAGTATGGCACCAAATTACATTAGACAGGAGCTTATAAAGACATGGCCCACAAGGCTGTGTACTTCCCTCCTTTGTCCAATAAGGGACAAACGTACATCCTGACATGCATTCTGCCTATGTGTAATCAAGCACATCCTGTACAGTTGGGGCAACAAAGCTTGTTTACAGAAGAGAAAACATGTGACTTGTTATCTTATATGAGCAACAACCCCCAGCATTCCAGAAAGTTACCTGTCCTTGGGCAAGTGGGGCTTACAGGTTAGGGGTATTTTTATTTTATAGATCTCTTAAGCACAGTAATTTAAACCTAAAACACAACTTTAGGCCTCAAACCACCCCTCTTTGAGTTATATCCTGAATCAAATCCTTGACTCTGTGGTAGGACCCTGTTTATAGTGGGATCTAATAATCCTGAGCTTAATGCACAAAGACAGGAATTTATGTATCCAGTTAAGGCCTTAATGATGCAAAGGCCACCAGTAATTAGCAGAAACAGAAAGGTCAAAGTCTCTGTGATGGCTGATGTCAGAGTTACTATCCAGGAGGATCCTGAAAATGAGAGTGGAGACCAGTCATTTATTCATCCCGAGTCCCCATTTTTGCACTGTTTGTTTGTTTTGGGTTTTTTTTTTTTTGTTTTTTTTTGGAGTACAGCCAGATTGTCTCTAATGATTTCCAGGTGGTTTGCATAGAAATGGCATTTTTTTTCTTAAAACTACACAATAGCCTCCTTGTTCTGCAAATAGCAGGCTGAGTTCTCTATCATATTATAGAACTACTTGAGCTAATGAATCTACCTGTTGATAGATCTGGGTCTATTTGGTTTTAATAGGTACCTTTCTGATTATGAGCCTAGAAGCCAGCATGAGTCCTGGTATACCAATAGGCACTATAGGTAGTCATTTTGTCCCCTTTGCCAGGGAGTTTGCTTTGGACCTAACAGTCTAGCTTTTTATTGAGGATACAGGGCAATGTTCTCTCTTCTGTAACTACTTCCTGCTGAAATTAGGACATCATTGTCAGGGCTGGGAAGGTTGGAATGCTAGTCAAAGGTCAGGAGGGGATTCAGGCAATGATGCATTCATCAGAAGCATCTGCTTAGCTGATCCAGCTGAAGAGACAGGGAACATTCATATCAGCTGGACTGGTCCACATCAGCTTTCAGCAAGTCCAGAGTTCACAGCAATTTGGAGCAGTTTGTAGCCCGCAGCTGTCTCCTGGATGGTGTCTGTCCTGGTTCCAGGTAGAAATCTGTTGGGCCAGATATAGACTAGGGACAGAAGTTAAAGTTCTTAAAGGAAACTTAAAGGAAATCTTACATTTGAAACTTCCAGGCCCATAGTCCTGGTAATTGGGGGAGGAGAGAAGTTCCAAGACCAGAGAGAGAGAGAGAGAGAGAGAGAGAGAGAGAGAGAGAGAGAGAGATCTCACTCTCAAGAATAGGCATAGGCAGGTGGGGAAACTAAGGCTGTTGACCTGTGAAAGGTAGAGCCAAGTCTTACAACCCCCTCAACTTCTTTAAACTTGCAAGAATTTTTTAGTTTACAAAAAGAAATAGAGCTTTTAGGTATATTACCATTACCACTGTTTGTAATCTGTATTGAAATCCACATTGTAGAAAAAGCAGCTAACAGGTGTCTGTAAAACAGCTGGAGTAATCTCATGCCTTTGAGTCATAGCAAAGGCTATGGTTTTGGGTTAAAAAGTATGAGCATTCTTTGTCCAGAGGGCTAGATATATAGATAGAACACAGATGTTTTTAGACCAATGAGAAGCATCTTTGAGTTTATACTTAGAAGACAACCAAAGGAAATTTGAACTTTTGAGCATTTGACTATGATGTAGTCAGTGCTCTACCAGGGCTAGATTAATAGCTTATCAGAACTCCATTGATTAATGTTAAAACTCTGAACTTTTGAAATCTCAGTATAACAATATCATGGGGGGGGAAGAAATATGAAACATTTTTATTACCTTAAATCACTTTCTTATACCTTTACAGCTTGCATTTACATACCTTAAAACACTTTCTTAGACCCTCAGAACTTACATAAACTTAAAAACCTTCTCATACAATCATTTACTGTGAGACACAGGTGGTTGATTATTGAGAGCAGTAATTGCAAAGCAAGTTCCTTTAAATAAAGGAGTACTAAAAAGTTACACCTGAAACCTGTTTATCCTTTAATATGAAACCTATTAGCAAGGCAAACCTGTCTATCTTTCTCAGCAAGAGACCTAGTCATTCTAGAAAAAGCAAGCCCTGATTTTTACATATGAAATGAACTAACAAAGTAGCTGCAGCCTTGGTGAAGGAGCTGGGTGCCTTCCACTGCCAAACTGACAAAGCTACAGTTAGCCATCAATACCATCAGAGATCTGAGAAGGATAAATTATAGCAGGAAAAAACCAAGCAACCAACCAAAAAAACCAACAACAACAACAAAACAAATGGACTTTGTATCAATTAAAATGATAGAGACTTACCAGCTACCTGGATGATTACCCTAATGGATTCCTGTGGTCTTGATAGCTTGGTTGGGGGCAGAGGTCATAGGTTTTCATCTGCTATGCAGGACAGCCTTGCATCTTCAGGTGCTATACAGGACATCATAGGCCTTCGGCTGCCAGACCCAGAAGGTCTGAGAGATTTTCCTGTGGATGAGGAACCTGGGCAAATTGGCCTACCTTGACTTAGGCAGAGTAGGGCAGTCAACCCAACAGTGTCCACAGTTTGTTCAGAGCCCTAGCAACAGGCAAAGCATGGGACAGTTTTTCTCAGTGGTTAGTGTCACCACAATCCAGGTCTGTGCCCCAACTATCTTCTTTGGATTTCTCTTAATATAAAGAAATTGGAGAGTGGAGTGTGATGGTACACATCTATAATTCCAGTATTTAAGATGTGGAGACAGGAAGATCAAAAGGTCAGGATCATCCTGGGCTACACAGCTTATTAGAGAACAGCAGGGGCTATATCAGATCCTGCCCAACCCATCCCCAAAGTGGAGAGGGCGAGGAATTGGGCTGAGAATTGTGGCTGGTGGTAAAGCACTTGCCTACTACATGTAAAGCTTTAATCCTTACTACACAACACCACCAACAACAAAATCTATTGAGTTTGGTATGGTGATATTTTCTTTTGTACTTAAATGTTATTTGTATGTTAATAAATAAAATTGCCTGGGGGTCAGAGCTATTAGGAAGCCATAGGAAAGCAGGGCGGTGGTGGCATACGCTTGTAGTCCCAGCACTTAGTAGGCAGAGTTAGGTAAGTCTCTGTGTGTTCAGGGATACAGCCAGCATTGGATACACACGCCTTTAATCTCAATACCAACCATAGAACACCTGGAGGTCTATACAGACAGGCCGTGATGAGGCAGTCATGTGGTTGGGTTTACAACCAATGAGAAGGCAGAACAGAAACTATATATAAGGAATTTAACACAGGAGGTGCTGCTGGTTCGGAGAGGTAGGACCACCGCAGGAGGAAGGGTAAGGTTTTAGCTCTTAGCTCTGACCTCTTGGCTTTCTTCCTTGCATTGGTTCTGCGTTTTTTATTTAATAAAACGGTTGGTTACATCTACAGTTTGGTGGTACATGCCTGTAATCCCAGCCATTGGGAGGTAGAGGTGGGAGGATCAGAAATTCATGGCTAGCCTCAGCTGAACAGTGAGTTTGAGGTTAGCCTGGACGACATGAGGAGCTGTCTTAAAAGAAAAAAAAACCTACAATAAAAAGCCATTCTTTTCATGTTTAAAAGTGGAAGTTGGCCAGCATGGTGCTGCTCACCTTTAATCCCAGCACTCAGGAGTCAGAGGCAAGGAGATTTCTGTAGTGGGTATTTGCTCTGCCCATGACCTTGGACTCTCTGGCCTGATAGAGACAGTGCTGCCTGCCTACATGACCTCTTCTTAAAAGGGAAGGGGGAGGGGGTCACGAGCTCTCTTGGATGTGGAAGGCTTCCTGATGTGTGGTTCGGTGAATGAGTCTGGAGCTTTCCCCATCTTTCCCTGGGAGACGAAGAGGCAATAGATCCCTTCATTTTGTATTTGTGAGTGTGTGGTCCCCATTTCAACCCTTAATAAATAAGTCTTCTTCCCAGACATCTGTGGATTTCTCGCATTAGATTTCTGTGAGTTTGAGGCCAGCCTGGACTATGTAGCAAGTTCATAGTGAGACCTTGTCTCAAACAAATAAACAAATAAAATAAAAGTGGAAGTCATTTGGTCCTAAGGAAGCCAATAAAAGCCACTAGAACTATTATATGAGTCCAGCAAAGTTGAGCTGTGTAAGATCAATATACAACAATCAATTTCAAAACACCACTTGCCCCAAAAAAGCAGGCTACAAGCCTGTAATCCTAGCACTCAAGAGGCAGAGGCAGAGGCAGGAGGATTAACCACAAGCTTGAGGCCAATTTGGACTTCACAGCTGGATCCTGTGTGTGTGTTTTTTTAAAGAAAAAAACAAACACGGAAAAATCAATTGCATTTCTACACAGTAGCAATGAGCAAGCTGAAAATTAAATTATAAGATAGTTCCATTTAATAATAAATTCCAAAGTAATAAAATTATGCAACAATAAATTAAACAGATGAAAGACAAGCATGGCGACTCATTTCTGTAATCCCACACTTAGGGAATGAAGACAGGAGACTTGCCCGTATCTCAGAAACACACACACACACACACATACACATACACCAACCACCAAAAAAGTGCAAAATTTCTGAAAAATATAAAACATTGCAAGGACTTAAAAACCTGAATAAGTTTGGAAATCATCCCAGTAGCTGGAGAAGTCACTCAGGGTAGGGAACTTGTCTATTATTCGCAAACCTTAGATTCTAATCACAAAACCACAAGAAAGAAAAGTAGAGAAAAAAATCCCACATTCCTGAATCAGAAAAGAATGCATAGAGGCTGAAAACAGATTCATTGGGGAGTAGGATGTGAAAAGGCATAGATGCTTTTTGCAGAGGGTGGGACACTTAGAGTCATACGGTTTTGTGCTGTTACAATTGGTTTTTAACTCGGCTGTGATCTTGGCAAATATGGGACTTGTAATGGAGAAATTTCTAAATTTTCTTGCAATAGTAGACCTGTATTGTGTGAAGCTGGGCCTAGTGGTACAGACCTGGAATTCTAGCTACAGAGAAGGCTGAATCAGGAAGGTCAAGAGTTCAAGGCCAACCTAAGCAACATAGTGATTTTATCTCAAAATTAAAAGTAAAAAGAGTAGCTGGAGCTCAGTGGTAGCATACTTGCTTGGCACTCTGAGGCCGGAAGGTCAATGCCAGCACTGCCAAAGCAATTATGCAGATACACTAACAACAACTGCACAGTGAGCTGTAAGTGGGTGCAGTGTACAGTACAGGAATATCCTTTGGTAGAGGCCTACATAGTGAGTTGGGGGCCAACTTGGGTTACCTGAGACTCTGGTTTTCTTGTTGTTGTTGTTGTTGTTGTTGTTGTTGTTGTTGTTGTTGTTCTTCTTCTTCTTCTTCTTCTTCTTCTTCTTCTTCTTCTTCTTCTTCTTCTTCTTCTTC
>CABHPR010123071.1:12143-34415 GCA_902168415.1 Peromyscus melanophrys
TTGGCATAACTCAACAGCTTTTAAAATCAAATGTTTTTTTTCAGTTATGAATATCAAAGAGAACATAATGCAGATTTTTTGTGTGATAGCCATCTTTATGTGGCTTATTTTAAAGACTTTATTTTTAAAAACTATCTATTTGTTTATATAAATGTATATTTTTTTTGTCTTTTAAGCCTACGTACATCTTTACATACTTTGTAAACTATTCCATCTGAATCAGTCTTATTGTGAACCTATCGGTTTAAACTGCAACCTTGTAAGCCTGAAACGGCGCTGTGGCTGCTGGCTCCGCCCATTTCAGCTTTCCAACATGGCAGTGGTACGTTTTTCATCAGTTCTGGGAGCGATCAACTCTCAGAAGTAGTGGGTCTACGCTTTTATCAAAGCAGCGTGTAGCCCAGAAACCTCTTTTTTTTTTAAACTATTAAAGACTAAATTTAACATACAGTGTAATGTGTTGCTGGCAGATGGCTCATTTTCGCCATACTGGTGGTCAAACGCGCACGCCAAGAACCCGCCAGTAGTTCAAACGCACATTTTGCGGCTTGTAGCTGGCCGTATGAGACATGAAGCAGGAACCTGGTTTTGGCTCTGTTTAGAACTGATTATTAAAAATTATCAGGTTTAAGGTGAAAATTCGAGCCGTTGGGCGCCATTTGTGCATCCAATTTATGCTGCCTCCAACACCAGTAGGGAACACACCAGCTGTGAAGGCCAGGAAAACAGGCAACACACAGAATCACACTCTGAAAATCCAGAGAAGAGACAGAAACCAAGAAAAAAAAAACCCACCCAATAAAGACAAGACCAGATACCAGCACCTAGAACTGCAATCTTCTCAAACCCAGATGCTGAAACACCAGCATAAAAACACAATCAATAACAGCCAAAGCAGTATGTCTCCACTAGAGCCCAGCTATCCTATCACTATAGGCCCTGAATATCCCAGCATAGTTGACACACAAGAAAAAGACTTGGGGGCTGGAGAGATGGTTCAGCAGTTAAGATCACTGACTGCTCTTCCAGAGGATCAGGGTTCAATTCTCAGCACACACATGGCACCTTGAAACTGTCTGTAACTCCAGTTGCAGGGGATCTGACACCCTCACACAGATATACATGCAAGCAAAATACCAATGCACATAAAATAAAAATAAGTAAATTATTAAAAAAGAAAGAAAAGACTTTAAAACAGCCTTTATGAATATGATAGAGGTTCTTAAAGAGGAAATGAATAAATCTCTTAAGAAAATCCAGGAAAACACAAAAAGTGTAAAGAAATAAATAAACTGTTCAAGACCTGGAATTGGAAATACAATCAATAAAAAAACTTTGGGAATTCTGGAAATGAAAAATTTAGAAATTAGAACAGAACTGCAGAGGCAAGCTTCACCAACACAATATAAGAAATAGAAGAGAGAATCTCAAGCATTGAAGATACAATAGAAGAAATGGATACATCAGTCAAACAAAAATGTTAAATCTAAAAAGTTCCTTACAAAAACTTCTGGGAAATCTGGGACACTATGAAAAGACCAAACCTAGTACTAATAGAAATAGAATAACAGGAGAAGAATCGCAGCTCAAAAACCCAGAAAGTCTATTTAACAAAATCATAGAAGAAAATTTTCCTAATCTAAAGAAGATTTCTATCAAAGCACAAGAAGCTTACAGAATACCAAATAGATTGGACCAGAAAAGAAAATCCCCTCACCACATAATAATTAAAACACTAAACATACAGAACAACGAAAGAATATTGAAAGCTGTAAGAGGAAAAGACCAAATAACATATAAAGGGAGACCTATTAGAATTACACCCTAATTCTCAATGGAGACTCTAAAAGCCAGAAGGGCTTGGACAGATGTGCTGCAGACTCTAAGAGACCACAGATGCCAGCCCAGATTATTATACATAGTAAAGAAGATGTTGGAAATGATCTTTGGTAGGAAGCCATCATTCTTCCCAAGCCTGGAAGACAAAAATATTATAATAGTGTTGCTAGGGCCCAGATATGGGGCAGCCAGTAAATGGCTGAATCCATTTAAACTGTATAGAGAAAGGAACATATCTGTGAAGGACATTGTTGTCTCCTGAAAGATAGTGCCCAGGAGAAGATCCAACCCTGTGGAAGCTTTTAGAAGATGATTTCTGGGAATTAGGATAATTCATAGCTTTGTATTTGCCAGCTCACTTTAAAAAGAACATTATGGAGAAAATTGTGACAAAAACTTTGTCTAAAAAATAACGTGTTTTTCTTTCATGGTATCCCTAGTTCTTGAGAAACCATAAGGGCTCAGCTGACTCTTTAATCTAGATGACATTTTTATGATAATTAAAACACCAACCAAAGGAGGGTCTTTTTGCTGCACTGTCACATTTTATTAGGCTGACATAGCTAACAAAGCAGAATGAAATTATACAACTCATATTATATTTAAAAGATTAATTTACGTTAATGGCTTTGCTCAGAATATACATTGGGCTTTGTTGTCAATGAGACATAATTAATCATATAAGTCTTTAATATCTGATTATCATTTTTCTCTCAGTGTTTCTTTCTTTAAACCATATTTAACAAGATTCATTTTCTTCAAGATAATGAGAGTTTTAATGGCAACTGAACTCATTTTATGTGCTTAGGTCTGACCCTTGTAATAGTTGTACATATATAAACCTAACTCCATCTAAAACCTTGCGTGTCTTTTGTGTCTTTTATTCCTTAGGGAGCTTTGAGCTATGGACTTACACAGTCATGAGGCCAGTGACAATACTTATAACTGTATGACTTTAAACAAGTTGCCTAAAATTTAAATGCATCTATTTCCTCATTTTATAAAGCTAAATAAGCACACAAGTATCAAGGATTAATCTCACTAAAGCATGCAGTCCAGTAGCTGATCCCTAGTAAATACTAAAGAATCAGTAATGGAAGAGAATACCAAGTGGTAGATGCTGAAAGCATCACAGGGTTAGTCATGCCGAAGCTTGACTTCTCTGCACATGACCTGTGAAGATGTCTGAACCTTCAATAAGCTGGGAGGAGTGTAGTCCCACATGGATCTGTCAAATAAGAATGTTTGCATCCAATATGGACACAGTGCTGATGCTGGCAATCTGAACAAAATCAGAAAGGCCACTTTCTATCACTTCCCAAAGTAGCAAGGATCTGGGTACCTGGGCTTCCAGATGAACTGAAGAAGGATAGTTATCTCCCCCCTCCCATAGATCTTGAACATCATCCTGCTCATCATGTTCAACCATAGAGTTCCAGCAGAGATAGACCATCCCATGCCAGCACCCTCATAGCTTTCATGTAATAAAGTCAAGCTGTATTTGTTGCAAAAGCAATTTAAAAATAAAAAGAATAACTAGTTGTTTTATTTTCCATGGAATTACTATTTTTTTCTAAAATCTCCCTGCATTGATCTAATTTGCCTATCCTCATTAATTATTTCTCAATATCAACCTTTCCATAAACATTCTTTCCCGATAAATGACATACTTAGGTGGTAATTTTTCAAGCAATCATTTTTCTCCCCACAAAGTTCTTTTCTACTTAGTAGGCACAATGTCAGGTTTTTTTGGTGTACTACCATGAGATCAGACATCTTCAGGTGGTTCACTAGCTCTGCTATTTAGTTTTGTTTATGAATACAACCCCCACCCCAAATTTCAAAATATAACCTCAAACCCATACCTAGTCCCATTGAGGTGTAATACTCAAGGTCAAAGCCCTAGGACCTGTATTTTTCACAAATTCCCCTGGCAGTTATTATATACATGGCCCATGGTCATGAAGTTGACTCCAGTAGTAAGCAAGGTTTATAATCAGTGTGGCGATCTACTTCCCAATACGTAATCCAGAAATGTTTCTCACACTTCTCTAGTTCATCTCAACTTCACATTTTCAGAGGGAAATGTACAATAAATATACAAAACCCAACAAAACACAAGAAAGACACGTTCACATATTTTTAATGAGTGCATTCAATTTTATTAATTTTCAGTCTAATATGAAGTTTTCTTGCCATTACTATTTTCAGGTGCAGGGTGGATTTAAAGTCAATATAAGCTAAAAGAAAATAGATCAAACAGCAGAGCCTCCTCAGATGTCACTGTCACTGAGATTGGAAGCCATTGACGTGACAGGGTTTGGGGGGGGAGGGGGGCGCTATTCACATTCATTATTTCTCTTCAATACCAACCTTGCCATAGACATTCTTTGCAAATAAATGAAGTTCCTAGGTGGCAGTTTTCAAGTAATGTGACTTTTCATTTTTCTTCTTATAAAGTTCTTTTCTACCTAGAGGCACAGTAGCAATAGAAATTGTGCTCCAATAACTGATCAAACAAGGTGTGTCACTAAAAGCCTGTGCACACAGCCCGGAAGAAGACAAGCAGCCATGTGCATAGGACCAGCTGGAACTCACAAAAAGCAGCCTGTATTCACTATGAAAGGCTTGGCAGCTCTAATACCCCTTCTTGCTTAGCCATCTTGGTATTCCTAGAAGGTCAGACATAATGACAAAATCAAGGCACACTCCTTTTACTTCTCTGACTCCCACATTTTCACTTTATTCTGTACCTTCAATGTTTAAGGGAAAGGCTCAATCAGTTTTCCCAAGACAAGCAATAATAACACAACCATTCAGAGAGAATTTTACACTTTCTCTGTGTTACATTTAACAGTGATCCTAAAATATAATATTGCTGTTCCCCTTTAACCAATAAGAAAAAGTGAAATTAGTAAAAGGCCCAGAACTAGAGGTGGAGGGGCCTCCTGCAGGATACAGGACTCTTAGCAGAGCCCATGTTCTACAGCGCTGTTGCAAAACCAGGGAATTTGGAAACATTGACTTTGCCTGCTTTCTCGTTGTTCAGATTCAAGAGTTAATCATTTTAAAATATTACTTAAAATTCTAAAAATTACTTACACTAATTTGTGGGGGAAGGATTCTTGGAATTTTTAAGGATACCAATTGAGTGTTTACAAAAAGAAGGGAAGAAAGAAAGAAGGACTAATAGAGGAGAGAATGAGAGAAAGGCAAAACAAAGAATGAGGAAAAGAAGAAGGGATTGGGATGAAGGAAGAGAAGAAGTAAAGAAGGGGCAAAAAGAGGAAAGAAGAAGAAAACAAAGAAGAGGAAAGGGGAAGAAACATGGCAAGATGTTAGTTATGGTAACAGAGAAACCAGAAGGAACTTTGAACAGTAGAGCCATCCAAACATCCATCTGTGTGCTCCTTGCTTTAAAAGGCTGTCTCCTGTAAGAAAATATTTGATCTGATTTCTTGAGCCATAGCCAAGTTTGTGATGCTCTTCCTCTTCTAAGGATGGAGCATGTTCCAATACATCCATGGTAAAATGAGAATCTTATCAGAAATGCATTGAATATTCCTAACCTGTCAAACATCCCAGATAATAATCTACACATTGAACAGTATGAATTGTTTCCTCTTGGTGACCATGGGGCTGATTGGAATCTGTGGTTTGTAGTCATTTCTCAGCATCACAAGATATGAAGGATGTATGATCCACATACCAGTAGGGTCCAATTTCAAACTGCAAAGTGTAGTTTCTACTGAATACCAATCACTTTCACACCATTATAAAGCCAAAAACACTGTAAATCAAACCATCCTCTGTTGGGGACCATGTGTATGGCTGTATATGTAGATTATAGAAATAGACAGGTAGATAGCTATGGGTCATAAATAGTTAGGTAATGTATAGATATCCTGAATACACATAAATAATTTGGAACCTGAAGCAAACAACTTATGTTCATTTTGTTAATAAGAAACTCATATAGGGACTAAGGTGTGGCTCAGTGGTAGACTCTTGCCTGGCATGCATGGCACCTTGATCTTGATCCTGAGAACCATAAAACAAAAAAGAAAACAAATTCTTGTAAATGACTCACACAACCATCTTTTCCCTTTTTTCAGATAGCTAAGTACTTTAAAAAGCTTATTTATAGAGAATTTCAAACACGTATACAGTATATTGTGAGCATATCCATCAACCACTCCTCCTTTCCAATTCTTCCTGGATATCCACCTCATGTCCCCTTTCCAACCTCATCTAGTCATCCCTTTTTTAAAAAAAGGATGTATATGTGTGGGTGTTTTGCCAGCACATATGTCTGTGCGCCATGTGCATGCCTAGTGCCTGTGGAAGCCAGAAGAGGTCATTAGATCCCTCAGAACTGGAGTTATGGGTGATTGTGAACAGCTGGTAATCAAACCCAATTCCTCTGGAAAAACTACCAGTATTCTTAACTTCCAAGCAATGTTTCCAGTCCCTAGTCATATGTTTTAATAATCTGCTGAGACTAACTTGTGATGCTTTTGTGTGTGTGTGTGTGTGTGTGTGTGTGTGTGTGTGTGTGTGTGTGTGTGTGTGTGAAGGCCATTCACTGGACAATGGGCAACCCTAAGAGGGACTACACCCTTGAAGAAAGCTGATTCTTTCTCTCCTAACAGCCATCAACTGCCAATAGATCTTCAGTTAGGAGTAAGGCCCTGGAGTCCCTCTCATATCCATGCTAGAACGTTGACTGGCTTAATCCTGTGCTGGTATAGTGCAGTCAATCCCAGGTCCTGAGTTCATGAACACAACGGCCCTGTCATGTCCAGAGACATTATTTCACAGACATCCTCCCCAATCTCTAGCTCCTACAGTCTCTCTGCCCTCTCTTCCTCAATGTTCCCTGAGCTTTGCAGGGAGTGGGTGTGTATTAGGTGCTTTACTGTGGCTGTGATGAAAAAAGGAAATGACCAAATGAAACAGAGTTTATTTGACTTGTGGTTCTAGATGTATCAAAATCTATCATGGTGTGGTGGAGGCATGTCAGCAAGCAGCAGGAATGGTGGCAAGATCAGGCATCTGAAAATCCACACTGGTCACAGCAAACACCAAGCCATGAGTGAACTGAAAGTGAAAGGTACTTTAAATTCTCAACACCTAGGGACATACTTTGTCCAACAAGGCTCCACTTCATCATAAACTCTCCAGATAATGCCACCAACTGTGGACCAAGTGTTCAGAGGCCTGAGCCTATGAGGGACAGTTCTCATTCAAATCATCACATTCCACTCCTGGGCCCACAGGATCTTCCACCCCCACTCCTCCCCCCCCCATAGTCTTTTACAGTCTAGACAGTTATTGAAAGTCTAAAATATGCTCAGAGATGGTTTTCTTTTTTCATCTATCTTTCTTTTTCTTTTCTTTTTCTTTTTTTCTTTTTTTTTGTCAACTTGACAAAATCTGAGAAGAGGAATCTCAATTGAGAAAATACCTCCAACAAAAATTACAGAAAGTCTATAATCGCATGGAAACTGAATAATGCTCAACTGAATCACCACTGGGTCAAGGAAGAAAGAAAGAAAGAAATTAAAGATTTCCTAGAATTCAATGAAAATGAATGTACAGTATACCCAAACTTATGAGACACCATGAAAGCAGTGCTAATAGCAAAATTTATAGCGCTAATTGCCCACATAAAGAAGTTGGAGAAATCTCACACTAGTGACTTAACAGTACACCTAAAAGCTCTAGAACAAGAAGAAGCAAAGTCACCCAGGAGGAGTAGACACCAGGAAATAATCAAATTGAGAGCTGAAATCAATAAAATAGAAACAAAGAGAACAATACAAAGAATCAATGAAACAAAGAGTTGGTTCTTTGAGAAAATCAACAAGATAGACAAACTCTTATCCAAAATAACCAAAAGGCACAGAGAGCATATCCAAATTAATAAAATCAAAAATGAAAAGGGAGACATAACAACACATAACAAGGAAATCCAAAGAATCATCAGGTCATACTTTTAAAAACCTGTACTCCACAAAATTGGAAAACCTAAAAGAAATGGACAATTTTCTGGATAGGTACCACACACCAAAGTTAAATCAAGACCAAATAAACTAAATAGACCAATAACCCCCAAGGAAATAAAAACAGTCATTAAAAGTCTCCCAACCAAAAAAAGCCCAGGATCAGATGGCTTCAGGGCAGAATTCTACCAGATTTTCAAAAAAGAGCCAATACCAATACTCTTCAAATTGTTCCATCCAATAGAAACAGAAGGAACATTACCATACTCCTTTTATGAGGCTAGAGTTACTCAGATATCCAAACCACACAAAGAGGCAACAAAGAAAGAGAATTACAGACCAATCTCCCTCATGAACATTAATACAAGAATACTCAATAAAATATTGACAATAGAATCCAAGAACACATCAAAAAAATTATCCACCATGACCTAGTAGGCTTCATCCCAGAGATGCAAGGATGGTTCAACATATTAAAATCTATAAATGTAATACACCATATAAACAAACTGAAAGAAAAAAAACACATGATCATCTCACTAGATGCTTAAAAAGCCTTTAACAAAATCCAACACCCCTTCATGATAAAGGTCTTGGAGAGATCAGGAATACAAGGAACATACCTAAACCATCATAAAGGCAATTTACAGCAAGCCAACATCCAACATCAAATCAAATGGAAAGAAACTCAAAGCGATACCACTAAAAATCAGAAACAAGACAAGGCTGATCACTCTCCCCCTATTCATTCAATACAGTACTTGAAGTTCTAGCTAGAGCAATAAGATAACAAAAGGAGATCAAGGGGATACAAATTGGAAAGGAAGAAGTCAAACTTTCACTATTTGCAGATGTTATGATAGTATACATTAGTGACCCCAAAAATTCTACCAGGGAACTCCTACAAATGACCGACACCTTCAGTAATGTGACAGGATACAAGATTAACTAAAAAAATCAGTACCCTCCTGTATACAAATGATAAATGGGCTGAGAAAGAAATCAGAGAAACATCACACTTTACAATAGTCACAAATAATATAAAATACCTTGGGGTAATTCTAATTAAGCAAGTGAAAAACCTGTATGACAAGAACTTTAAGTCTCTGAAAAAAGACATTGAAGAAGATATCCAAAAATTGAAAGATCTCCCATGCTCATGGGTAGATAGGATTAACATAGTAAAAATGGCGGTCTTACCAAAAGCAATCTACAGATTCAATGCAATCCCTATCAAAATCCCAACACAATTCTTCACAGACCTGGAAAAAACAACACTCAACTTCATATGAAAAAACAAAAAAACCAGGATAGCTAAAACAATCCTGTACAATAAAGCTACCTCTGGAGGCATCACCATCCCTGACCTCAAGCTGTACTACAGAGCTACAGTAATAAAAACAGCTTAGTATTGGCATTAAAAAATCGACATGTGGACCAATGGAATGGAATTGAAGATCCTGACATTAACCCACACACCTATGAACACCTGATTTTTAACAAAGAAGTCAAATTTGTACAATGGAAAAAAGAAAGCATCTTCAAGAAATGGTGCTGGCATAACTGGATGTCAACATGTAGAAGATTGCAAACAGATTCATATCTATCACCATGCACAAAACTCAAGTCTGAGTGGATCAAAGACCTAAATATAAAACCAGTTACATTGAACCTGATAGAAGAGAAAGTAGGAAGTAGTCTTGAACACAATGGCACAGGAGACTACTTCCTAAATATAACATTAGTAGCACAGACACTGAGAGCAACAATTAATAAATGGGACCTCCTGAAACTGAGAAGCTTCTGTAAGGCAAAGGACACAGTAAATAAGACAAAACGACAGCCTGCAGAATGGGAAAAGATCTTCATCAACCCCACATCTGACAGAGGACTGATCTCCAAAATATATAAAGAACTCAATGAACTAGACATCAAAATACCAAACAATCCAATTAAAAAATAGGCTACAGATCTAAACAGAGAATTCTCAACAGAAGAATCTCAAATGGCGGAGATACACTTAAAGAATTAATTGCTCAACATCCTTAGCCATCAGGGAAATGCAGTTCAAAACAACTCAGATACCATTGATGACAGCCTATGCTGGAGAGGAGGTGGAATTAGGGGAACACTCCTCCACTGCTGGTGGGAGTGCAAACTTGTATAGCTACTTTGGAAATCAGTATGGCAGTTTCTCAGAAAACTGGGAATCAATCTACCTCATGATCTAGCAATACCACTTTTGGGCATATACCCAAAGGATGCATATTCATACCCAAAGACATTTGCTCATTCATTATAGCCAGAACCTGGAAACAACTTAGATGCTCCTCAACAGAAGAATGGATAAAGAAAATGTACATTTACACAATGGAGTATTACTCAGCTGTAGAAAACAATGACATCATGAAATTTGCAGGGAGATGAATGGAACTAGAAAAAACTATACTGAGTGAGGTAACCCAGACCCAGAAAGACAAACATGATATGTACTCACTCATAAATGGATATTAGACATAAAGCAAAGGATAACCAGGCTACAATACACAACCCCAGAGAAGCTAGGTAATAAGGAGGATCCTAAGAGAGACATGCATGGATCCCTCTAGGAAGGGGAAATAGATCTCTTGAGAGATGCATACTCCATAAATTGCACCCATAAATTGGGTGCATGGCAGGGGTGAGGTGTAAGGGGAGATGGCAAAAGATCATGAGGGAACAGGATGGTCAAGTTGGGGGAGGGACAGAGAGGGAAAACATGGAAAGAGATATCTTGATAGAGGGAACCATTATGTGCTTAGGGAGGAACCTAGTGCTAGGGAAATTCCAAGGAATCCACAAGGATAACCCAGCTTAGACTACTAGCAATAGTGGAGTGGGTGGCTGAACTGGCCTTCTCCTGTAATCAGATTGGTGACTGCCCTAATTGTCATCATAGAGCCTTCATCCAGTGACTGATGGAAGCAGATGCAGAGATCCACAGCTAAGTGCTGGGTGGAGCTCCTGGAGTCCAGTGGAAAAGAGGGAGGAGGAATTATATGAGCAAAGGAGGTCAAGATCATGATAGGGAAACCCACAGAGACAGCTGACAAGAGCTAGTTGGAGCTCACTGAGTCTGGATTGACAGCTGAGGAACCTGTATGGGACCGAATTAGGCCTCTGAATGTGGGTGACAGTTGTGTGGCTTGGGTAGTTTGTGGGGCCCCTGACCATGAGACCAGCATTTATGCCTGGTGCTTGAACTGGCTTTTTGGAGCCCATTCCCTATGGAGGGATACCTTGCTCAGCCTTGATACAGGGGTGGGAGGGGGCTTGGTCCTCCTCAGCTTGGTATGTCAGACTTTGTTGACTCCTCATGGGAGGCTTTACCCTCTCTGAGGAGTGGATGGGGAAAGATGGGGGGACAAGTGGCAGGAGGGGAAGGAGAGGGGAACTGCAGTTGGTATGTAAAATGGAAAAAAAAACATTTAAATATAAAAAAAGAATGCTTGTGTAGAATGCACGAAGCCCTGGGTTCCATCCCTTGAACCATGTAAGACCAAGTATAGTGGTGCACACCTGTAATTCCAACACTCATGAGGTAGAGACAGTGTGGTGGTTTGAATGAATGTGTCCCCATAAGCTGACACGTTTGAACAATTGGCCTCCAGTTGGGGCAGGAAGATCAGAAGTTCAAGAATCTTCTCAACTGCATAGTAAGTTTGAGGCTGGCCTCAAACAATAAATAAATAAGAACTAACTAACTAATTAACCAACTTACTAAAAATATAAATAAATAGGCTCTTCCCTGCAGGCGATTGAAAAACTATTCTATAGGAAAGGATTGACAACTCATGTACAAGCCTTGTACAGTATGCCTGGTTTTGTAAATGTTTGATTGGAGCACAGCTATGTTCATTCCTCTGTCACTACTGGCTGATCTTTATAGTGACAGAATGAGCTGGGTGACAGAGACCGGCTGGCCTACAAAGATGAAGGTATTTACAGAGCAGCTAACTGAGGATGAAGGTTGTCAAGAAATGGTCCACTCTACCTCCCTAGATCCACAGCTGGATTAGGCTGCAATAACCCTTAGTGCCAGCTTGCTCTGGGACAAACCTTCCCCTTCCTTCTGTCCCTTCCCTCTCGCTCTCACTTTTTGTCAGTGTTCCCTGGGCTTTTCACAGATCCAAGACGGGCTCACATTCTTGACCCAAGATCAGCATCCACCTCCCGTCCTTGTCTGCCCTAGTCCTGGCCCTACCACTCACCACATGGGCTGGCATGTCAATTCTACTCTCAGACCTCGCCCTTCCCTTTCTTCTAAGGCTCTGTGTGAAAATTCCACTTTATGAGTGTGAATTTTTCTGAGTCATTTCTTCTCTTACTAAACACCACCTCACACAAAAAAAACCCATCTTGCTCTACGTTTGATGATTAAAAAAATAAATAAAAGCAAAACAAACAAACAAAACAATTAGCTTGTGGGTACCCCTATCCAACCGCAATGTATCTCAGCACCTGAGTCTCAGCCAGCTGGTTTTCACTTGCCTGTGGTCCTTTACAGTTTCACCTGCCATGGCGAGGCCACTGCCCATTTCAACCTTATTGCTACTGCTTCCATTTCTTTCTGTCTATCCTTTCCTAATTACTTAGGTCACTTCAGACTTTAATTCTGTCTTCTAAAATGTAACACAGCAGTAATTAGGCCATATGTTAATTAGCAGAATGACGCCTTGTGCTTTGTCATTTGTGATGGATGTGGATCATCCCAGAAAGTGCCTCAGAAAGGGGAGTTCAGTGGGAAGAGGAAACCTAAAGTGGCCTGGAGTGACTATTTGCACAGCACAAATTGCTTTAAAGATCAAGAAAAAATGGTTGTATGCAAGCGGAGGAAAGGATGGGGTCATACCAAGAAAAAGAGCTAAAGTTGACCTCTTTTCCACTCCAGGAATGAGCTGTAAGTCACAAGGCAAGCCTGAGTCTGAGGATCCACTAGGGATGGAAGAATCCCCTGAAAGACTGGAGTTGGTGGCCAGGGCTGAGGTCAAGGTCATGAAGAAGGGCACAGACAAGGTAAGTGTGAGGGCCCCTATTCCCCTATTTCTTAACCTCAGAAATTTAGGAGAGGCCAATCAAACATCAAAAGATTGGTCTCTGCCTCTTTGAAGACTGTGAGTACCCTCTAGGGACTCTGAAAGACAGGGGTCTGATAGTTTGGGCTGTCGTTTTATGACAATGTCATGTTCACTCTCCTCCCACTTCCTGTTAACAAAATGTATTTTCCGTCATTCATGACATCGGATAGTTGAGTAGAAGATCAGGTTGATCACGACTATTTCCCACTTCAGATATTGTCACCTGTATCATGAAGGAGAGAGTTTTAAAGGAAACTGCTTACTAGGGGAATGTGACTAGGTGGGATGACATGTGAATTATAAAGATACTAACCTCTCTCCTATTTGCTATTAGCCCATAATGTGAGAGAAAAGTGTTCAATCATCATCAAACCAATGGCCAAAATGGACTAGACAGTCATTTTAAATTTGGAGTTATAGAAGGGCGCACAGCACATTGGCGTTTTTAAAGCATACCTAAGTTTGCTCTAGTACTAGGTATTGTTGCACTATTGCTGCTAAGGTGTACTGAGTTTCTGCTATAGCACAGACCTTTATTGGCTTTCTTCTGGTCTGTCTAACAATCTTTCCAGGAAAATACTATCACTTCCATTTAACTGAAAGGTTACAGAAGTTGGATCACACTAAAAAAAATACTGCTAACTGAAAGAACTCTTAAATCTGTCTTTATATATTCCTTTTCTTTTGATGAGACTGTTGATGATTTTGGTGCTGGGGGTTGAATCTGGGTCCTTGCACATGATAAGTATGTTCTCTGCCTCTGACACCTATCTTTCCTTTTTCTTTTACTTTTTCATTTCCTTTCTTTCTAATTCAGGGTCTCATATATCCAAGGCTATCTTTGACCTAACTATGTACTCAAGGCTGTCCTGAATCTTCCTCTCCTCCTGCCTCTGCAATTACAGGAGTGTGCTACCACACTTAGTTTATGTGAGAATAGGGACTGAACCTAGGGTTTCCTGCATGCTAGGAAAGCATTCCACCAACTGAGCAACATCACTAGCCAATTTTATCTTTTTTGAGGCAGGTTCTTATTATGTAGCCTTGGATGATCTGGAACTCACAATCCTCCTGCCTCTGTCTTCCAAATGCTAAATTACAAACATATCACACTTATCCTGGGTCCTTTCATTTCTCTTAATGTTTATTATTATTTTCTGTGTATGAGTGTTTTGTCTGCGTGTATGTATGTGCATCTCATGCATGCTGGGTATCCTCAAAAGCCAAAAGAAGGATTGGATCCCCTGGAACTGGAGTTATAGACAATTGTGAGCTACCACGTGGTTACTAGGAACAGGACCTGGATTCTCTGTAAGAACAGCCAAGTTTTCTTAATCACTAAGCCACCTTTCCAGACTCCAGGTCCTTTTCTTTCTTTGTGTCTTGGTCAGCCTTATAGTGTATGTAACAACTACTAAAGGGAGCTGCTATAGTCTAGGACAGGTCAAAAAAATACCTCAACAAGTGAATGTGACTTATGCTGATGAGACGTAATTTACAGACACTGAGGTCCAGATTGATTATAATTTCCATGCGTCATGAATTATTTGATTCCTACCAATTATTTAGAAATTGTAAAATCATTCTGTTAATAGGGTGTATAAAAACAAATGGCAGCTCATGTGTTTGACCCACAGGCTATAGTTTGCTCCTCCTAGCACTACCCAAAACTGCCTTTCTACCAGCAACTTAGGAAAACATTGAGTTGAAGGCAACTGTGATATGGGTTTCACCCAAGGGACCCGTGACATCTGTGGGAAAGTTGCTGTCTGGGAATCAGCATAAGACCAGAATTCTCATACTCGGGCTACTATCACAGGTCACAGTAAATGGGTAGATTTAGTCTCATCCTAAGAACTTTTTGGTCTTGATGTTATTCTGGCTTCCCAGATGAAGTTGATAACAGTTCCACTATTGTTTAATTCTGATCATTACAATATTTCCATGATATAGCTTCCATAAACTTGAAATATGAATCTGAGATGCTTACTGGGGGTAAGGGAGATAGTTCACTCTATGTGTGCTTGCCACACAAGCATGAAAACCGGAGTTCTGATCCCTACCATGCTGAAATTCCAGTGCTGGGGAAGTGGAAACAGATTGTCTTAGGATTACTATTGCTGTGATGAAACACCATGACCAAAAGAAACTTAGGGAGGAAAGGGTTTATTTCACTTACAGTTCCTCCTAACAGTGCATCATCAAAAGCAGTGAGGGCTGGAACTGAAGCAGGGCAGTAACCTACAGGCAGGAGCTGACACAGAGGCTATGGAGGAGTACTGCTTTACTGGCTTGTTCTTCATGTCTCGCTCAGCCTGCTTTCTTATAGAACCGAAGACCACCAACCCAGGCATGGCACCATAAAGGGCTTGGCCCTTCCCCATCAATCACTAATTAAGAAAATGTCTTAAATCTTTTTTTTTTCCGAGACAGGGTTTCTCTGTGTAGTTTTGTGCCTTTCCTGGAACTCGCTTTGTAGACCAGGCTGGCCTCGAACTCACAGAGATCTGCCTGCCTCTGCCTCCCGAGTGCTGAGATTAAAGGCATGTGCCACCACCGCCTGGCCTTATAGCTGAATCTTATAGAAGATTTTTTTCAATGGATAATGCTAGCGGTGTCAAGTTGGCATAAACTAGCCAGCACACAGGTAGAT
Source organism: Peromyscus melanophrys (assembly GCA_902168415.1). Lineage (NCBI taxonomy): Eukaryota > Metazoa > Chordata > Mammalia > Rodentia > Cricetidae > Peromyscus > Peromyscus melanophrys. Next base: position 27,758 of record CABHPR010123071.1, read on the forward strand.
CTTTGAGGCTCCAAGAACAGCCAACCTAATCAAATGAGTGAGCTCCAGGTTCAGTGAGAGAACTTGTCTCAAAAAAGACAATAAGATGGAGAATGATTGAAGAAGACATCCAATATCAACATGCAGCTTCAAAATCCATGTGAACACCTGTGCACATGCACATGCACACATACACATGAACATGGACACAGAAAGAGAGAGAGAACTAATTGGATGGTATCATCAGCCGTAGGATGGGGACAGATTTATGGTATTGGAGATTGGTTTATGGTTAATGTGAAGAGTTGAATTGTGACAGGCAAAATTTGAAGCATCTAATAGAAATAAGTAGAGTGACATATGAAGTACAGAATCCAATTTAGGAGTCATGAGAACATACTCCGAATCTTAGTATATCATGAGTTGAATAAAACGTTTCAGGTCAAGATTTCCTAATTTTAGCACCATTGCCATTTGGAGAGGAATAATTCTTTATTGTGGGGACTGCAATCTAGGATATTTAGCAGCGTCTTTGTCTCTACCCACTAAAAACCAGTAGTGTCTTCCTCTAACTGTAATGACCAAAAAGGTCTCCCAATATTGTCAGGTGTCCCCTGCAGTGAAATCACCCTTTGTTGAAAAATCACTGTTTTAGGGGAAAGACTGAGGTTAGTCATCAAAGATTCCAACGCTGGAAGTCAGAAAGAGAAGAAAGTGGGGAGAGTCTGGGGCCAAAGTAAAAGAATGCCTTATAGATAAATGCTGAATGTTTAGGCCAGACTTGGTTTGATATTTGCGAAAAGGTAAACAAGGAGACAAGACAAGAAGTAATACCTCAACATTCAGGGCTGTGCCCCCACTGAGCGCTCCCATGTTTCCTTTGTGGGGTCTCCAGTGGTGACTGAGGAGAGGGGCACATGAAGTGATGCTCAAATATCAAATCCTTTCGAACTACATGGGACCTGCAGGTGGTACAGTGGACAGAGTGTTTCCTAGTAGGGAGCGATGTTTAAAATAAAAAGGTTAAAAATACCATTTAGAAATCAAAGATAGAGACCTTGATGTCTTTCTGATTTTATTTTTAGAAATAATCCTCAGAGGATAAAACTGTTACAGTCTGGGTGTAGGAGGAAAAAAAAAAACGAGAACGGAAATAGAGTGGCTGTTTTGAGGACCAGCAAACAGAACTGAGGCTTTGCCATCAGATGCTGCAGCCTAGCCCCTCACTGTTTTTTTGGTTGGGTTTTGTTAATCTTGTCATTCAGTTTTTGATTTTAAAAAAATGGCTTTACTTCATGCTTACTTATACTTCAAAAACATAGTGAGGGGCTGGAGAGATGGTGGTGCAGTGGGTATGACCACTTGCTGATCTCAAGGAAAATCCAGGTTCAGTTCCCAGCATTCAGCTCACAACTGTCTGTAACTCCAGCACCCAGAGATCCAACACCCTCTTCTGGCCTCATTGGGCAGGGAAAAAAACTCATATACATAACATAAAAATAAATAAAATTAAAAAAAATTAGATGTTGTGGATTATCTTTATAATACTTTCAAATTGAAGAGTTAACATTTGATAAAAAAAAACCAACATAAAGATTTAAAAACGTGTAATCCTTCATATTGAAATTACTATGACTAGACCAGAATACCACTTAGTCTCATGCATAATAATAAATGACCAGACAAAGAGGAAGTGTGTGCTGTGTCCTCTTTATTTAAGCCTTCTAGCTTCCGAGTGAAGATAATAAATTTACTTCAAGAGGTTATCACATGGCCATGCCTAGTTGTAGCAGTTACTTCTCTCATTGCTGTAGCTGGAAGGTTTCTCTGGTCCTGCCAGGCCACCACAGTCCTGTGGCCCACTTATAAAATAATCACTCAGGAGCTCAGGCTTATTACTGACTAGCTCTTACACTTAAATTAACCCATAATTCTTATCTATGTTTAGCCACATGGCTTGGTACCTTTTCTCAGTTCTGCCTTGACATCTTGCTTCCTCTGTGTCTGGCTGGTGACTTCTGACTCAGCCTTCCTCTTCCCAGAATTCTCTTCATCTGCTCATTCCGCCTATACTTCCTGCCTGGCTACTGGCCAATCAGCGTTTTATTTATCAACCAATCAGAGCAACACAGAATGACATCCCGTAGCACATTGCTGTAGCCAGTATCTGACAAAAACAACTTAAAGAAGGAAGCATCTAACTTTGGCTTACAGTTTGAGAGGATACAGTTCATCATGGCATGGAAGGCATGACAACAGGAGCCGGAAGCAAATGATCACATTGCCTCTGCAGTGATCTCAACTGGATCTCTCTCTCTCTCTCTCTCTCTCTCTCTCTCTCTCTCTCCAAATTTTATTCAGTTTAGGACACTAGCTCATGGGATGGGGCAGTCTGTACTCAGAGTGGATCTTACCCTTCAGTTAATCCTCACTGGAATTGCCCTCATAGACAACTGTGGCTCATAAATACCATGGGGATTTGTGTGTGGTTGTGGTCTTTACTTACGTATATGTTGGTGTGCCTATATATGTGGGTATGTTGGCCAGAGTTTGATCAAGGAGTGTTTCTCAGTCTTTATCTTACTTTTTGAGGCAGGGTCTCCCACTGAACCTGAAACTCACTAATTTGGCTAGACTAGCTAGCAGGCAAGCCCTAGAGATCCTTCTGTCTTTCTCTATACTCCAATCCCTGCCCAGTGTTAGGGTTACAGACAAACACCACCAGTTTGGGCCTGTACATGGGTGCTGGGGATTGGAACTCATGTCCTCATGCTTGCACTGATCCATCTCCCCATTACTACTAGGCATTTTTTTAATCCAATCAAGTTGATAATTGAAATGAATATCATACTAGTAGTGTCTAGTATATATCTGGAGTTCCATTAATTTTTTAAACAGATTAATTTTTGCTTTTCTGTGGTGGTAATTACATAATTCTAAACAAGTAGGAGAAATTTCACAGAACTGTATCCTGCCCCCCCCCAAAGTATGTGGAAAAAGTGAAATCCAAGTCAGATTATTATTTGAGTTAGCATTATTGTATCAGTACAGTAGTTACAAAAAAATATGTTCTCATGGGGCAGCTGGGTAAGGGCTACACAGAACTGTTATTTTTACAATTCTTCTGAGGAAATATTTTTGTTTTGTTTTAATGTAGGGTCTCATGTATCCCAGGCTTTCTTGGTACATACTAACTATGAAGTTGATGAACTTGAAGTTCTGATCCTCCTTCATCCACCTCCTGAGTGCATGTGCTATCCTGCCAATGAGGATCAAAGCCAGAACTCCCTTCAAGCTTGGGCATACTCTACCAATCGAACTAGATCCCCAGCATTGTAAAGAATTATTTTAGATAAAATATATAATCATTATATTTGGTATTATGGTAAGCTTCTCCTTTTTGTCTTAGTGGACAGTTGTATCATAAATAAACCACAATATCAGGTTTGATTTATATGTAACATAGAGAGTCTTATCTATTCATGTTTAAGCTGATGCAATACGTTATAATCCAAATAATGAACCAGAATCACTCTTAATAAAAATATAGTCAAGACGGCCTTGAGAGATGGCTCAGTGGTTAAGAGCATTTGTTGGAATTCGGTTTCCAGGGTTTAGTTTCCAGGAACCATATGGTGGTTCATAACCAATGGTTTATAATCATTTTTAACTCCAGTTCCAGGAGATATGGCACCTTCTTCTGACCTTTATGGGCACCAGATAAATATGCATATATATTCAGGTAAATACATAACAAATTTTAAAACTTGAAAAAATGTAATCATGAAGTCTAATGATAGTTGAAAGTCTGAAACTAAATAAAACTACCATTTACTCTTGGGCTTTAAAAAAATTGGGGTAGTCCAGAACTCAACTAAGTTTGCCAAAGATTGTGATTTTCACACAACACATCCTTAAATTCCTGGAGAAGTAGAAATCGGAAGTGGTTTGACTGTCTACGTTTTTAAGGTGAGAATTTCTACTTCAGCAGACTTTGGGTAGGGCAAGCTGCCTCAATCTTGCTGATATGCCTAAGATGTGGTCTATTTATATTACAAAGCATATGCAGAGCCTGGCAAGCCCCTCTGTGAATGAGCTCATCGGCTCTGCCCTAAAGTGGGAGGGTGGAGGGGGTGTGGAGACACTGGGGCCTTTCACAGCCATTATGCCTCTTGGTGCTGATTAAACAGGAAGGATAAACAAAAATCTATGGTTTCTGAGAGCAAGGATAAATAATGAATACCTGTCAAGGAGAACTCAATGTTCTCCTTGGTTTGCTTCACAGCTCGTCAAAGTCGAGTTCTTAAGGACTTGAGTACTTTTAATGGATTTTCCCCTTTTTGTGTACTGTGCAATTTGTAAGTACAGGGTATTTCAGATATGTCTTGCTGATGAGTCTCCTTCAAAGTGTGATGAGCTTTATTCTAGAGCTTTATTCACATCAACTAGTATTTGTAGTGTATTTATCCAGTGTTAAGTAATTAGATTTCTCTGTAAGGAAATAGAGAAGAGCAGTTGCTGACCTACGAAGCCTCCCAGACAAAGCAGAAAAGGACAGAAAATAGAATTGTATTACAAAATGCCAAGTGCATGGAGATAGGCAAATGCACGGCTCAGAGAAATGTGTAAAGTTGGAGGAGAAGTGCCATTAACTATTTTGGGCAGTGTGGCTTTTGTAAAAGGATGTATTCTTGGTAGGTATTGAACTTGTCACAAAAATTTTGGATTCATATGATTTCCTTAGATGTGGCAACTCACACTTGTCACCCCAACACTCTGGATGCTGAAGCAGGAGTAGAGTCTTGCAAGTTTGAGGGACAGTTGGGCTACAAAGTGAATTTCAAGCCAGCCTGTCCTATACAAAACTTGCATTTTTATTTATATGGAAATTAGATGTACACATGTGTGTATGTGCGTGTGTATGTGTGTGCGTGTGTATGTGTACATGGATACATATATCATTCTCCTCAATCATCTGAAGGAACCTATATCTTGTTGCCACATGGTTTTAGTACATCTGTACCAGGTCCAATGAGTGTTTGACTTTAATCTTAAAAGATTATTATTATTATTATTATTATTATTATTATTATTATTATTACTGTTATTCTTAGACAGGCTCCGACATAGCCCAGATTAGCCTCTAACTTGCGAAGTAACTGAGGATGACCTTGAATTTTTCCCCCTGCCTCTCCCTCCCAAGTGCTAGAATTGCAGGCTTTCTCCACTGTTCCCACCTCATTTGGTGCTGGGTATTGAGCCCAGGGTTTTGTTCATGCTAGACAAACACTCATCTATTGAGCTACATAGTACATCTTTAATGAAGAATCGATTTTAACTTCTGTTCACAACTGGGTGGGATAAACATCATGTTTTCTGTACCTTTTAGGGAACCAGAAACCTATGACTTGTGACGAATGCTTTCTTCTATTCTATGCCATGAGTAGTGCAGTAGCAAATTTTAAACTTTATTGAGTAGGCCAGAACAGCTACAGATATATTGGCCTTCAATCAGTTAGAGCTTGTAGTCAACTGCAGGTAGCAAAAGCCCAGCCTTGCAGTATAGCTTTCTTTAGTCCACAGTGGGGAGTTCAGAATTGTCAGTGTGGTTACATGAATGGGGACTTCTTCTTTTTCTTTTCTTTTCTTTTTTTTTTTTTTTTTTGTTTTTCGAGACAGGGTTTCTCTGTGTAGTTCTGTGCCTTTCCTGGAACTTGCTTTGTAGACCAGTCTGGCCTCAAACTCACAGATGACCTAATTTTGTCTGTTCTCAAGGTGCTGATTAGAGTACTGCCCATCATATTTGTTCTCTCTCTCTCTCTCTCTCTCTCTCTCTCTCTCTCTCTCTCTCTCTCTCTCTCTCTCTCTCTCTTTCCCCCTTCCTTTCTCCCTCCCTCTCTCTCTCCCCTTTCCTTTTTCCTGCCTTCTTTTCTTTTTTGAGAGATGGTTTCTTATAGTCCAGGCTTGTCTGGAACTTACTATATAGACAGAGATTAGCTTGAACTTCTGATGCTCCCGACTCTACCTCCTGAATTCTGGGATTACAGGATCTCACCACTATGATGGTTGATTTTGGCTATCAGTCTGACAGGATCTCGAGTCACCTAGAGACAAAAGTCTGGGCATGTCTGTAAAGGGGTTTCTAGATTAGGTTAATTGAGTTGGGAAGACTCATCATAAATGTGGGTGGCTCCATCCCATGGGCAGGGGTCCTGGACTGAATAAAAAAAGAAAGTGATCCAAAGACTAGCATTCATATCTCTCTGCTTCCTGACTGTGACCAGCTGCCTCAAACTCCTGCCATCATGCCTTCCCCTCTCCCCACCATGATGAACTGTATCTTCAAACTGTGATCCAAACTAAATTCTTCTTTCCTTAAGCTGCTATTGTTGGGAAATTTGTCACAGCAATGAAACAAGTAACTGATGGACCTGATTTATGTGATGCTGACAGTGGATCTCCAGGCTTCATACATGCTAGGCAAGTACTGCTCCAACAGAACTTTATCTCCAGCCCTGACTGTCATATTTTCATTCCAGATGTGAAGAAGCGGAAAAGCAAAGGGAAATAAGCATATATTCACTGTGTTACCTGCCCTCCAATTGCCTTCCTGAATATCCCCTTCTGTGGGATGTGTGTGTGTGTGTGTGTGTGTGTGTGTGTGTGTGTGTGTGTGTGT
>CABHPR010123071.1:35324-60495 GCA_902168415.1 Peromyscus melanophrys
CACACACACACACACACACACACACACACACACACACACACACACACTTCAAAATAGGGAAAAAATGAACCTTTAAAAAGTGGGCTGGTGGGTGGCTACTGAAAGGAGACAAAATTTTCCTGTACAGTTACTAGCCTACTGTTACAAGCTACAAAAATTCCAGACAGTGGGAAGATTGGGTCTTCATTGCATATTGAATAGTCACAACATTCTTATCCCATCATATTGCAGATATAAAGAAAAAGCATTTCACTGCTTTTAAAAAACTAATTGATAACATGAATCACGCAATATGTGACTATTTGTGTTTGCCTTATTTGATTTTCTTTCAAGAACTGTTGGGGTGGATGTGATGATGGATACCCTTCAGATCAGCACTTGGAAGGGAAAAGTAGGATGATCTCTGTGAGTCTGAGGCCAGCCTGATCTACATTGTGAGTTCTATGACAGCTAGGACTAGATAGAGAGACCCTCTCTCAAAAGAGCAAATGACAACAAAAGAACTGTTGGGTTGGTGATGTAGCTTGCCTACTATGCTTGAAATTTCACCAGTGTGGTGGCACACACACATATACATACATACATATATACACATATGCATACATACATATATACACTTAATACTCAGGTGGTGGAGATAAGAAAATCAAAAGTTCAAGGTCATCCTGGATTACTTGGGACCTTGTCTCAAAAAGAAAGAAATGTTTTAAGATTAATCTATATAAAGTATATCAGCATTTCATCCTTTTGGGGGCTGAATAATACTTATTTATGTGACTAGATCACATTTTGTTTATTCTTTTATCCTCTGAGGGACTTAGGTTGTTTTTGAGCTTTTGCCAACAATACTGCTCACAAGACTTTGTGTAAACATGTTTCATTTCCATGAAGCGTATACCTGAGAGTAGAATTGCTGGATTCTATGAGAACTCTCTTTAGATTTCTGAGGAGCAGACACACTGTTTCCCAAAGTCAGCACACCACTTTCCATTTCTGTCAGCAGGGCCTGAAGGCTCCAACTTCTCCAGCACCTTACCAGTCTTGTTATTGTAGACAGATTATTTGCAATGCTGGGAATCAGGCCTAGGTCTGTGCACATGCTAAGCTGATATTCTACCACTGAGCTATGTCTCGAGCTCTTTTTTATCCTTTTGTTTTAGTGGATGTAAAATAGCACCTCACTGGGGTTTGACTGTTTATTGGCCATTTGCATATAACTTTTTTTTTTTGGTTTTTAGAGACAGGTTTTCTCCACATGGTTTCGGTGCCTGTCCTGGATCTTGCTCTGTAGACCAGGCTGGCGTCGAACTCACAGAGATCCGCCTGCCTCTGCCTCCCGAGTGCTGGGATTAAAGGCGTGTGCTACCACCACCCGGTGCATATAAACTTTTGAGAGATTGAGATGCCTTTTTATTGTTGAGTTGTGTGTGTATTTAAAATTTTCTCTTATTATAGATTTACTTATTTGTTTATTTGTATGTATGTGGGGTGCATGTGTAAAGATCAGAGGACGAATTTCAGTGGTCAGTTCTCTCCTTCCACCATGTAGTTCTCAGAAATCAAACTCAGGTCACCAGATGTTGGAGATTTAGTGCATTGGTAGAGCACTTGCCTGCCTCCACTCCCAAAAAAATGACAAAATTACAAACTCTGGTCATTAGGGTTAGCAACAAGTGCCGTTACCCACTGAGTCCAATCAAACCCACAGAGTCTCATCAGTCCAAGTTGTATGTTTAGTTTTTCTATGTAACTTGAAACATATGATTGCCATTTTTGCAGTTAACAAATATTTAAAATTGGCAAGGAATATTGTTCACACTAACATACAAACACCCAGTATCATTCTGCTTTTTTCCCTTAGGAGAGGACTGAGTTTGTAGCATGAGGTAGCTTCATCTCTGAGTCCCATATCCTTGGTATTCTCTCTAATTTGTCCATCATCCACTCTTTCATCAGACACAGACTGAAGAGGAAATGTGAAAACCCACATGCCCACCTTGTCTCTTGCTTTTTTCTCTCTTCCATAAACCCTTAGATCAAAAGACAGTATAGGGTTGGTTTAGTGGTACAAACCTATAATCCCAGCACTCAGGAAGCATAGGGAGGTGGATCTCCATGATTTTAAGGCCAGCCTGGTTGAAAAAGTTAGTTCCAGGCCAACCAGAGCTACAAAGAAAGACTCTGCCTCAAAAACAAAACAAAACAACAACAAAGATCATAGAGAGGCTGGAGAGAGGCTTAGTAGTTAAGAACACTGGCTGCCCTCTATGTCCAATCTCCCAGTACCCACATAGTGGCTAACAACTGTCAGTAACTTGGGTTCCAGGGTGTCTTAGTGTTCTATTGCTGGGAAGAGACACCATGACCATGGCAATTCTTATAAAGGAAAGTATTTAATTGGTGCTGGCTTACAGTTTCAGAGGTTTAGTCTATTTTCATCATGGCAGGAAGCATGGAAGCACACAGGCAGACATGGTGCTGGAGAAGTAGCTGAGAGTTCCACATCCAGATCCTCAGGCAGCAGGAAGAGAGAGCCACTGGGCCTGACTTGGGCTTGAAAACCTCAAAGCCCACCTCCACTGACATACTTCTTTCAATAAGGTCATACCTCCTAATCCTTTCAAATAGTGCCATTCCCTGATGACCAATCTATGAGCCTATGGGGGTCATTCTCATTTAAACAACAACCCAAAGGATCCAACATCCTCTTCTGACCTCCATAGATAGGTACTAGGCACACATGGAATGCACATACATGCATGCAGGAAAACCACTCATACACATAAAATTAAATTTTAAAAAAGAGAGTATGGCAGATTTTGGAAATGTAGCTTAGTTGGTAGAGTGCTTACATAGTGTTCAGTGTCCAGGGTTTGATCCTCAGCAACACATAAACTGGGCATGGTCTTGGTGGTACATATATGTAATCTCAGAAGTAAGGAAGTGGAGGCAGGAGGATCAGGAGTTCAAAATTCTCAGGTACATAGTGAGTTTGAGGCCAGCCTTAGATATGAGATAGTGGTATCTATTAGTCAGGATTCTCTAAAAAACAGAATCAAACAGATGAGTTGGTACGTAGACATTGTAGAACATATAGACATCTATTACAAGGAATTGACTCAGACTATCATGCAGGTTAAACCTAAAATCTGTAGAGTTGTTGGCAAAGCAAGAGACACAGAAAAGCTATGCCTATAGATCCTGCCTAAAAATTGACAGGCCTAAGACCCAAGAAGAGTTCATTTTGCAGTTCAGCTCCAAAAGTGAGAATAAATAAATGCCTGATTTAAAGTCATTCACCCAGGAGAGGTAGTTATCTTGTGTAGGTGTGAGTCAGCCTTTATGCTTTATTTAGGCCTACAACTAGTTGTATGAGGTCCACTCACCTTGGAGGCTTATTGGGTCCATAGATTTAAATGTTAATTTCATCTGAAAATGCTCACAGAAACAGGCAAATGATCACATCACTTCTGAACAAACATTTTCCCACACGGTAGCTTAGTCAACTTGACACAAAATTAGCTACTATAAAAGACTTTCTTTAGCTTTTCTTTTAGCTATAAAAGTATATATCATTAAATATGGAACACATTTAATAGTGAAGGGAGACCCTGGATGGATCAGATATGTGGAGTACTTTAGAGATTAAATTTGGCTGCATAATCCTTAAATGCCATAGTACCTAGCTGGTAAAGGTGTACAATTTGACTGCCTGTTGCTTGGCTACTGTAGAACTCCCAAATTCCTAAAGCTTGGCTCCAGAGGAACATAGAAGTCATGTAGAGAACTTTTCTCATCAAAATAGCTAGTTTTGGACTGAAGAGATGGTTCAGCAGTTAAGAGCACTAGCTGCTCTTCCAGAGGGTCAGGGTTCAATTCCTAGAACCCACATCATGGCTCAAAATCATGTATAACTCCAATTCCAGGGGATCTGATACCCTCTCTGGCCTCTACAGGCACCATGCATAAACATGGTATACAGACATACATGTAGACAACACATCCATACACAGAAAACTTAAAAATATAGCTAGTTTTGAAAGATTTGTGTCCTATTTTATCAGTCTATTAAAAAAAAAACAAGCAACAAATATTCCCCTAGACTTTTTATTTGTTTTATTTTATTTTATTTTTTTTACAAAGTCTCCCTATGTAGCCCTGGCTGGCATGGAACTCCTAGAGATCCCCCTGCCTCTACCTCCTAAGTGCTGGGATTAAATGTGCACACCATCATGTCCTGATCTTATTTTATGTTTTCCCTGTAATGACTTCTAATCTCTTCAGACAGCTGAGTGACTGAACATTCTGGGACAAAGGTCAGGTCATAGAGAAATCAAAAGAGTAAAACACAAAATATTGAGAAAACGAAATCTTGGGGCTGGAGATCTGGCTCAGCAGTTAAGAGCATATACCACGCTTGAAAAGGACCTGAGTTTTGTTCCTATCACCCACATCAGACAGCTCACAACTGCTTATAACTCCAGCCTCAAAAGGATATGATGCCTCTGGCCTCCTGAGGCATCTATGCCCACATGCACTTGCCTACACACAGACACAGGTGCATACACATAATTAAAAATAAGTCTTTAAAAACATAACAAAGCCAGGCGGTGGTGGCACACACCTTTAATCCCAGCACTCGGGAGGCAGAGCCAGGCAGATCTCTGTGAGTTTGAGGCCAGCCTGGGCTACCAAGTGAGCTCCAGGAAAGGCGCAAAGCTACACAGAGAAACCCTGTCTCAAAAAAGCAAAACCAAAACAAAACAAAAACCATAACAAACCTTATTGTAGGTGAAAATTATTAAACATAAAGAGAAACTAACTAAACTATAAATTTGTGTTTAAATTATACCAAACATGTTTGTCATGTTTTATGACCCTTAGAGAACAAATCACAGGCAAATTTTATACTCCCTTCTGTTGCTGCGACAAAGAGCTGAGAGAAACCACCTGAAAAGGAAGAGGAATGAGTCAGTTGTGGCGGTTCGTGCCTGTAATTCCAGCACTCGGTATAGAGCAGGAGGATAAAGGATGGTGGATCACAGTCTGGCCTACAGAGTGCATTTCAGGACTGTATCAGGCTTTCTTTGGGGCCACCAACCAGCTCCCAAATCATGACAAGGACACTTCTTATAAGTTATGAATTCTCTGCCTCATGCTTGTCCTACTAGCTCTTATAATTTATATTAACCTGTCTCTTTTTATCTATGTTTTGCCTCTGTGCTTTTTACCTTTCTTTCCTTCTATATATCTTACTTTTACTGCTTCTGTGTCTGTCTGTCTGGAGGCTGCTTGGGTTCTGGCCCTGGGATTGTCCCTCTCTTTCTCCCTTGTCCTCTTCTCTTTCTACTTCCCTCCTCTCTCCCCCTCTCCCTCCCTCTCTCTCACTAGATTTCTCCTCCTACTTATTCTTTCTGTCCTTCAGGCCCGCCTATCCCTCTCCTGCCTAGCTATTGGCCATTTAGCTTTTTATTAAACCAAGCAGGTGCCTTAGACAGGCAAGGTGAAACAAATGCAACCCATTAAACAAATACAGCCAAACAAATATAACACAGTTTTATATCATTAACAAAGGCAGCATAAACAAATGTAACACACCTTCACATAGTTAAATTAAATATTCCACAGCATAAACAAATGTAACACATCTTGAGCTAGTTAAAGTAATATTCTACATCACAGGACAGCCAGGGCTCCACAACAAGACCATTTCTAAAGTAAAAAAAGGATGGTGATGGAGAGATTGCTCAGTGGTCAAGAGTGATTGCTATGCTATTGTGAGGAGCAGAGGTCAGGTCTCAATAGTTACATTAGGTGGTTAACACAAGCTTGTAACTCCAACTCCAAGGGATATGATATCCTCTTTTGGCCTCCAAGGGCACCCATATCTATGGGTGTGTGTACATGTACATGTGTGTGAGTGCACACACACAAATAAAAAATAAAATCTTTTTTTTTTTATTAAAGAGGAAGGGTTTATTTTGTATCACAGTTTTAAAGGGTCAGTCTGTTGTCAGTTTGTTCTATTTCTATGGGTCTGTGGTGAAGCAAAGCACCATGATGGAAGTAGTGAGCAGCCAAGACGCAGAAAAGCAAGACAGTGAAGAGCTGGGACAAAGTATCCTCCAAGGGCACATCCACATGACCTATATTCTCCAACTGGACCCCATACCTTAAAGAATCTGCAGATATACAAAATGGTACTACCAGCTGGCCAACAAGCCTGTAGAAGACATTTCATACTGATACCATCAGTTATAGAATCAGGCTTATGGGGACTGGGACAGATGGGTGGAGGGAAAATAATTAATTACTCCTTCCCCTTAAAAAATGGAGGGCAAGAAACATCGTGTATACCAAACAAAACACAAAGTAGATCAGCAGAAGTACCCTTAGAATGCTGAGGAATATCGTTAGAGGAAGGATAGACTGACTAAAATCTTGGTCTGGAGATATAAGTAGAATATACACCTGAGTATAAGTGGCCCTGGAATAAAAATCAAATGATAATTTTGCTAAATTTGAAGGTTGAAAATATTTTTTCTTTTTTCAATTTGAGAACATGCCATTTAGGACAAGAGTTGCAATGGCGAAATGTCTACCTATAGTGTTTTAACTTAAACTTTAGTTAGAGGATGTGGTATGTAAACTGCACCATTACACAAATTGCTTGGTTTTGCTCTTATATTTCATGGTGCAACTTGTTTCAAATGCCACGTGTTGTGCCTCATCACCAGACCCCTGAGCAAGACCACCACAAAGCTGATATCCAATGCAAAACACACAGGGGTTTATTGATAACAAGCAAGCCCTGGCTTGGTCCATGTCCAACACTCAACACAGCAGGTGGAGGAGGATGGCCCTGAGCTCTCAGGGTGAGGGGTTTTTAAAGGGAAAAACTGCAAGCAGGGTGGTACAAGCCTTGGCATCATATGATTGGGTGAGGGTATGTAACCTTTAAATTTACTGGTTGGGGGTTACAGTTATCATTTTGGGGGCAGGCCTGGACAAGTCCCAGGCTCTGTCCTTCAACTGCCGTCGAGGCTGGCTGGCCTCACATGTTCACATTGACCCATGCATGTAGCTCTAAGTTGATGAGGGGTCCCAGACAGTAAACAACTGGCTGAACCTTGAGCAGTCACAGTACATGCAGAAAGGGAGCTACTGCAAGGACAATGTCTTTTGTTCACAGCCCTCCCCGAAACTGCTTGCTGAAGTCTCAGGAAACTGAAATTGAGGCCTGACCTCTGAGAGAAGACTGAGCAGCCTGTTATGGCGTCTGTTTGGTCCTTTCACCATGCATGCATTTTGTCATTCACTTCTCCTCCTAGAGCTACTGTAAAACATGATGCCTTATTCTCTTCCTTGTTTGCAGTTCCTTTTGACTCCAAGTACAATGGCAACATTAAAAGTTGCATCCTGATTCTCATTCTCCTATTCCCAGTGAGGAGCTCCACAATATAAGTGCCTATTCTCCTATTATATTTATTTGTGAGGTGTGTTGTGCTATGGTGTACATGTGGTGGTCAGGTGACAACTTGTGGAGTTGGTTCTCTCCTTCCATCATGCAGGTCCTCATGCTTAGAGGCAGGCACCTTTACTCACTGAGTCCAGCCCAACCTAAGTGTTTAATGCATGTTATTGAAGTTTTCTAAAGGCTTGCATTCAGCTGCAGCCAGAACTGCAGTTTGAAGTCATTTCTCCAGAAATAATGACTTAATCTATGTTCAAGTTAATTTTTGTTTTACTTTCCTCCATCATGCCAAGTGACCTCTATAAGCATCCAAATCTAGCTTTGATTGAGGTCATCTCAGGTTAATGTGTCTTTTCCAAATAGTAATTTGTTGTTCAAAATTAAGTAATTGAGAAGCTGTCTTTAATATGGCAATCTTAATAAGGAATTTATTTTTGATGGGATAATTTTGTGGCAAAACTTTCTCTTATATTTGAGTACATGCAGAATTTTGGGGAAAGAAGTTATTAGAAATTTGGGAGTAAAGGAAGTGGGATAAATCTATATTAATAGTGACTTAAAATTAAGAAAAACCATTTGATTTTGATAAACCAAGAAATCGTAGCATAATGCATACTGTGCAAAAATATTCAGGAAGCTACATACAGAGTTTGAGGGCAGTCTGGGCTACATGTGACCCTGTCTCTAAGATAAAGTTAATACCTAATACGAAAATCATCCAAATGAGAGGTGAAGAACCATTTCATGTGTAGTCAGTATGGAAGGAAGAGACAGATTTATAATTGTTTTGGGTTTGAGATAATAGAATTTCTTTTCTCAGTTATGAGGATTCCAGGAGATGGACATATGCAGTATGGCTTCTGGTTGCCTAATTTTGGAGAGTGAGTAAATACAGTGCTGTATTTTGTATAAGTGACTGAACCACAGTGAAACCTATTGTAAGCACACATACTCTTGGTCTCTGTGGCCTGTTCAGGTAGGAAGAGTCTGGAGAAGAAGAAAGAGGCTCATGGAACACAGTTGGAATTCATAAACATCTCCCACTGCTAATACCTACAGCTGTGGGAGTGAACAGATTTCAAAACAAAGCTGTTTCATGTAAGCTAACAAGGCTGGGATTGGGCTCTAAACATTTATTTATTTTATTTTTATGAGCATGTGCGTGTGTGCCAGCATGTATGTGCTTGTGTGCCCAGTGCCAAGAGAGGTCAGAAGGTGGAGTTACAGATGGTTGTGAGCTCCCATGGAGGTGCTGGGATTGAAGCTGGGTCTTCTGCAAGAGCAGTAAGTGCTCTTAATTAGTGAGCCATTGCGCTAGCCCTCAAAAGTGGTCTCCTCTTAAAAAATATTTTTTATTTTATGTGTATGAGTGTTTTGCCTGCATATATACATGTGCAGCATAGAGGCCAGAAGAGGGTGGTGGATGGCCTGGAACTGGAGTTAAAGGACAGTTGTATGCCTTCATGTGGGCAGGTCCCTGCAAAAGCAGCAAATTCTCTTAAGTGTTGATTTATCTCTCTGCCTCTGGGTTTGGGCTTTATCAATATCATCATTGTTAGAAGCGAGCAGAGAGAGAATCTATTGATGGAAACTGGATGAAAGTAGGGGAGGCTAAGTTAAGAAATGAATAAGTATCACAGCAAAGGAAGTAGCAGTGCGAACTAGTGAAGGTCTTCCAAGTGCCAAAAGCTTCTTCTCAAGGTTCTGAACTCCCCAGAAGATAGTACATTTTGACATAGTCAACACCCGTGAACATGATGATGACCCTGATACAAACAAATGAATGTGCTCTTTACCCATATTTGTCCATGGCCCTAGTGTACAGCCTTTAACAGAGGCCCTGCTTTCGTCCTCCCTCCAGGACCTCAAGGTCACTCCCATCACTGCTTGCAGGCTTCTGTGGATCTGTCAAGTTGTTACTGATACCTGCCTCATTTCTTCCAGTATCCCCAACTCTAACTAGGCTTTCACATTTAGTGGTGGGATTCTCTGTTGAACAGATAACAGACTTACCTGAACATCCCTTTGTCTTTCTGATTACTATGGATCTAGCCAATGGGAAGGAGCTATGGAGAAACAGATGGTTCAATGAGGGTACACATTTCAGATAAGGTTATTTAAGCAGCTTTGAAATAGTTAATTACAGTGACTGGGTATCTTTTCTTTGAAGTGCACATAACCTTTCAATGGTTGTCCTGCAGAGAAAATAATCCATTCATTAGTTGACCCTTAAAATCCCTTCCTGCCCTAAGAGCCAGTGGTTTTTAGATACCCAATGGAGCATAGAAACCAGGAATATCAGGGTGATAAGGGACATGAAGAGATCATTTGCTTTGCTTCCTGCCAAAGAAATATGTCTTTTCTACTACCTTATTGAAAAGGAACATTTCAGGACTGGAGAGGTGGCTCAGTGGTTAAGAGCACTGGTCTGCTCTTCCAGAGGACCTGAGTTCAATTCCCAGCACCCACATGACAGCTCATAACTGTTTGTAACTCCAGTTCCTGGGGATCTGACACCTCCACACAGACGTACATGAAGGCAAAACACCAGTGCACATAAAGTAAAAATAAATCATTTTAAAAAAAGAAAAGGAACATTTCCGGACTCTTTTTATTATTGTTGTTGTTAAGAAAGTTTACCTTTGGAGACATTTTAGGTTCCTAGCAACACTGAGTGGAAAGTGAAGAATTCCCATACACCCCTGAACCCCCGTAAACAGGCACAGCTTCTTCCACAGTCAACACTCCACACTTGAGAGATCCATTCATCACAATAAGTGAACCTACTTTGACACATCATTATCACCCAGAGTCCATAATTTACAGTAGGATTTCACTCTTTCTGCTGTATACTCCATGGATTTTGACAAATGTATAATGACATGTATCCACCATTGTAGAATAGTTTTGTTACACAATAGTTTCAGCACCTTAAAAATCCTATGTGTTCTGCCTGTTCATCCCTTCTTCCCCATCATTGCCTAGCAACCACTAGTACTTTTATGGTCTCCATGTGTTTGCCAGTTTTCAGAATGTCTAATAGTCAGAATCATACAGTATGCAGCCTTTGCAAGTAGGCTTCTTTGATAGGATAACATTCATGTCAAAATAACTCACTTCTTTTCAGTGCTAGATAATATTTCCTTGTCTAGATGAACCACAGTGTCTTTTCCCATTCACCTACTGAAGGATATATTGATTGATTCCAACTTTTGGCAACTATGAATAAAATATTCTATAAACATATGTGTAAAGGTTTCTTTGTGGACATAAGTTGTTTTGTTTTGGTTCTTTATTTTTATTTTTGTGATTGGGTCTTGTGTACTCCAGGCTGGCCCTGAACTCATTATGTAGCTAAGGATGACTCTTGCCTCCATCCCCTTACTTCCTCCAGTGCTGGGATTATAAAAATGTACTATCACTCCTGCTATGGTGGTTTGAATGTGAAATGCCCCCCAGGCTCCAATTTGACACTTATTCCCCATTTGGTAGCACTGTTTCAGGAAGCAGTGCACCCCTGCTGGAGGAAGTCTCTTGAGAGCATATAGTCTTGCCCCACTTCCAATTTGCCCTTTCTGCTTTGTGCTTATGGTTGAGAATGGAAGCTCTCAGCCTCCTGCCCTAGCCATCACACTTTCCGCTTGCTGCTGTGCTTCCCCACTATGATGGGCTCTTATCCTTCTGGAGCCATAAGCCAAAAAAGATCTTCCATAATTTGCTTTTGGTCATGGTGTTTTATTACAGCAATGGAAAAGTAATTTACTGCAGATACCTTCATGCTGTTTAGGGGTGTGAACCCAGAACCTTGTGCATGTTAGGCAAGTGTTCTACCAACTGAGCTACATCCTCAGTCCAGGCAAAAGTTGGTTCTTTTGAGTAAATACCAAAGAGCATGATTGTTAGATCATATCGTGGGAAGATGTCTAATTTTGTGAGAAGCTGCCAAACTGTCTTTCAAAATGGCTGTACCATCTTGCATTTCCTTCAGCAATGAATGAAAGTGTTTTGTGCTTTACAACCTTTTCATCACTTATTTGTTTCCATTCCTTGGATATTGGCCATTCCTAGATTCTTTCTGAATGGTCAAACTATGATAATTCCTTATGTCAGCAATTCGGTGCATATTTAATGGCTAAGGAAAAGAGGGCCTTGTAGGGAATAAAGCTGGGATAAGGAGTAATAAAAGCTCTTCTACTTGGATGAAGAGTTCTGTCTGGCTCTGGGCAGCACACTTTCCTGCCAGCACATGGAATTCTCATTTCCTCTAGTATAGTACCAGCTTCCCTTATAGGTAGGCTGGGGCTTGTTTTAACTGAAAATCAGGGTCACCTTTTCTGGATTCTTACTCTTGTAGATAAAATTATTTAAAAATGGACTCAAAGCAACCTTGAAGATCATTTTATTAGATATTGAAAGAATAACAATAAAGCAGGCAAACTATATATCTCTGTAGCTGCTTGGAGGAGGGGGCTAGAGAAGAGGAAGAAAGTTTTGTCTTTTGAGTTAGGATCCCAGAAAGCAGGCAGGCTCACTGATGAAGGTCTGTAAGCCGGTATATGGGGTTGGTGATTCTTCGGAGAGAGGAAGAATGCCCAGTGTGTTAGAGCAAGCAAGCTTAGGGTTTTGGCCAATATCTGAAACAAAGAAAGAGGAAAAAGAAAAGTTCCAGTTTTTGATCTAGAACTCAGAAAAGAAGGCAAGGCTTAGTAGTAAATATCTGTAAGCAGCTCAACCCACAGAGGGGCTTCTGGGGTCTACACATACCTCTCTCATTAAGGGGCTAGTTATCCCTCCTATCTCAAGTCTTCTGGCCTATGAACTTTCCTGGGAGTTGGTCTCCTGCCTAGGTGCATTAGTCTGAATTACAGTCTGTATTAGTTGGAATGGGGGTGGGGCTGTGGCACTAGAGCAGTGGTTCACAACATGCCTGACACTACCCCTTTGAGGGCAAACAGGCAAAGGGTAAATCTTCCTTTTTCCATGTCCTTTACTTAGGCTGCCAGCAGAAGATCTTTCTCTTCCTCAAAAGATCCAAATTAAAAGTATAATTTCCTGAAGCTAGAGAGATGTCTCAGTGGCTAAGAGCACTGTCTTTTCTTCCCGAACAGCTAGATTCAATTCCCAGCTCACAACTGTCTATAACTCCAGTTCCAGAGTACCCGACACCCTCATACAGATATACACACAGGCAAAACACCAATGCACATAAATAAATTTTAAAAAAATTAAAAAGAGATTTTAAAAAAGTGAACCTTCCCACTTCAAATACTTTAATTAAGAAAAATCCCTCACAGGTGTACCCAGCTGCTTGATTTCTAGTTAATTCCATATGTAGTCAAGTTGACAACCAAGAATAGACATCACATAGTCCCAGTTGGATCAGCTCTTAAGAGAACAAACAATAGAGGGCTGGAGAGGTGGCTCAGCACTTAAAATCACTTGCTGCTCCTGTAGAGGAGTTGGGTTTGGTTCTCTACACACACAGGGTGACTCATAATTGTCTGTAACATCAGTACTGGGAGATCTGACACCCTTTTCTCACTTCTCTAGGTACTAGGCATGCTTGAGTCAAATATGCATAAGTAAAGGCAAAACACTCATACGCACAAAATAAAACCAAACAAATCCTAAAAAACAATAAAAGTGGGGGGGACGCAAAAGAATGTCTATAAAACTGTCCTTTGCTAAGAAGAAATGGTTTTTCCTTTGGGGCCTCAACAAAGCTCCCCTTTTCTATCCCTTTATATTTTTTAAAAGTTATTTTGTATGGATGGATGTTTTGCCTCCATGTAGGTCTGTGTACCACACTCATGCCTGGTTCCTGGGGAGGACAGAAGAAAGTGGAGGAACCTCTGGAACTGAAGTTATAGATAGATGTAAGCCAACATGAGTGCTGAAAATTTAATCTGGGTCCCGTGGAAGAGCAGCTAGACCTTCATATGGTACTTTAAGGTCTGAGGAGAGGCACTTGTGATATTTCTTTTTATTGAAATTGGTGTTTCCGCATATAGTACTTTGAATGTAATTGGCCCGCATAAGCTCATAAGCTCATAGGGAGCGGCACTATTAGGAGATGTGGCTCTGTTGGAGTGGGTATGGCCTTGCTGGAGGAAGTGTGTCACTATGGAGGTGGGCTTTCAGGTCTCATATATGTTCAAGACATACCCAGTATGTCAGACCACTTCCTGTTGCCTGTGGGTCAAGATGTAACACTTTCAGCCCCTTTTCTAGCACCATGTCTGCCTGCACACCACCATGTCACACCATGATAATGGACCTAACCTCCGAAAATGTAAGCGAGCCACCACATTTAAATGTTTTTCTTTGTAAGAGTCACCATGATCATGGTGTCTCTTCACAGCAATAGAAACTCTAAGACACACAGAAGCTCAAGGTGGAGTCTAAAGATGATCATGAAGGCAATGTTCTACCCTCAATGGCCTCCAAGCCTGTCTAGCTACCTAACCTTGTGACTGAATTCTGGCCAATAGAAGTACAAACAGGGAAACCTCAGTGTAGGTCTGAGACACTCAAGGTTCTATGTGCTTCTTCCTTTTCCTGTTTCACCAGGAGCACCCTATAGTCTAGATGAAGCCCTACAACCTCCACCTTCCTCTTTTTTAACATGCTTTTAAAATTTTTGTATTAATTATTTTATATGTGTGGGTGTTAGAAAAAGGAGATGGACAGGCTAACAAAATTGCCTTTTAGAAATGAACTTTATTAGGAGAGACAAACTTGTGAGCATAGGGGCCATGAATGGGTCTTAAGGAAGGAGAGCATTATGAAAAACAAATAATTTTAGTGGCAACATGACAGAGCCTTAAAAGAAAAGAGAGATGTTCCTTTAAAACACAGAGAGGAGCCTCATTAAGGGGGATAGCTTAAATAAGAGTAAACCAGGGAACAGTCATGGATGATGCCATGACATGGAGAGGCCCAGACAGGAGGGTCTTCAGGGAAATCTCTCCCAAAAGAAAATAATCTGCTGGGCGTTGGTGGCGCACGCCTTTAATCCCAGCACTTGGGAGGCAGAGGCAGGTGGATCTCTGTGAGTTCGAGGCCAGCCTGGGCTACCAAGTGAGCTCCAGGAAAGGCGCAAAGCTACACAGAGAAACCCTGTCTCGAAAAACCAAAAAAAAAAAAAAAAAAGAAAAGAAAAGAAAATAATCTGACTTTTTTGCTGTGGGATGATCTGTATGTCAAATGTGTTGCTCTGATTGGTCAATAAATAAAACACTGATTGGCCAGTAGCTAGGCAGGAAGTGTAGGCGGGACTAACAGAGAGGAGAATTGAGAGAACAGGAAGGTGGAGAGAGACACTGCCAGCCGCCGCCATGACAAGCAGCATGTGAAGATGCCGGTAAGCCATGAGCCACGTGGCAAGGTATAGATTTATAGAAATGGATTAGCTAGAAGCCTGAGCCATTAGGCCAAACAGTTTAAATAATATAAGCATCTGTGTGTTTATTTTATAAGTGGGCTGTAGGACTGCCTGGGCTTGGCGGGACCTCCAGGTACACTTTTTTATTAAAATTATGTGATTGGTAGGAAATTTTGCACCACATGATTTAATTAAACACAGCATACATGACAGAGAGCCAGGTACTGACTAGGACTGTAAATTTAGCAGCTGTTTGGCCCCAGCACAGCATGGATTCTTAACTCACTGAGAGAGAGAGAGAGAGAGAGAGAGAGAGAGAGAGAGAGAGAGAGAGAGAGAGAGAGAGAGAGAGTGCTTGAGCTACAAGGCAGAGTGATCTGATTTTGTCAGGCTGTGAGAAGATCTGGCCTCTTAAAGCTAGGAGTAGGAGCATCTTAAAGGGGCAGGCTCATGATCTAACAAGTTGAATTCTAGGATGACAGCATGTAAAGGAAAGATGTCAAAGCAGGCAGGCAGTCAAGTAGTCCATGCCCACAGCAGGGTATTGAGATGAGCTTGAGTCAAAGTTCTAGGGACAGTCAGATAGTCCTCTGCTTGTGGGTCCTTGATGCACATAACAGATAACAGATATGTTGATGTGGGGCAATGGAATCACAGTGTTAAGTGTCACATTTTGGTGTCCAGGTGAGAGAGCCAAATTCTTATTTTGATATGGCATTTCCAATAAAGTCTTGAGCCTGATTTACCCTGATATGCTTTTAATATACCCATTGTACCCCCACAGTTTCAACTCACCCCAGTTGACATTTCCAGGAATAAATCATGTGTCAGTCTGTGCTGGATGGTGGTACTTGACAGATGGTATGGTTTGTGTGTCCATCCAGAGGCTGCAATCATCCTCCCTCAAAATCAAGTCAAAATCTGCTTGTAAAATGAAGTCTCCTAGGGCAATGCACAGCCTGAAAAACCACTGTTTTATACAATATGGGTTAATGTAGAGTAGGTATAACCTCATCATGACATTCATTCTCATTCTCATTATCATGTAGTTCAGGTTGGCCTGGAACTCTGAATATAGCTCCTGATCTTCCTACTCTACCTCAGAGTGTGTCAGGACTTCTGGCTTCTGTTTCATGGGTTCATATGTAATTGGCTTTAATTCCTCATTTATGAACAGCTTAAAAAACACTGCTTTATATAATATGGGCTAAACTAGAATATGGTATAGCCTGCTCTCAACAGTTGTAGTATGCCTTTTCCCCCTGCGTATGATGTGATTATCCCATTGCTATCTTGGAGTAGAGGTTACCTTGGTCTTATAGGCAGGGTACTGAAATATACAAAATAAACATGGAGATAGCTGGGTCTATGACAATGCCAATGGAGCTATTAACTGTCTCTTGTAACACAAATCTTAAAAGGTCTTATTAAATAAAAAACCCAGAGCCAGAAATTGAGGTGAAAAGCTGAGAGAGCAGAAAGAAGCCAGCTACATTCTTACCTGCTTGGAGATCCTCTGCCAAAGAGACCTACTTCCTGTATACCCACAGGAATTTTGTTCTGCTGTCTCATTTCCTCTCTGCCCAGCTATGTCACTTCCTCTTCCTGCCCAACTCTGTCACTTCCTGTCTGTCTGTACAGACATCTAGACCTTTATGGTTAACTAGCGTTGGAATTTAAGGCATGTGCCACCACGCCTGGCTCTATTCCCAGTGTGGCCTTGAACTCACAGAGATCCAGATGGATCTGTGCCTCCTGAGTGATAGGATTAAAGGCGGGTGCTACCATTGCCTGACCTCTATGTTTACTATAGTGGCTGACTTTTTCCTCTGATCCTCAAATAAACTTTTTTGGGGACACAGATAAAATATCACTGTATTTCCCCATTTTTGTCTAAATAAAAAAAGTTATAACTAATATAAGAAAAACTATATACAATAAGTACAATTGCTATATACAATATATACAAACAAATACATCAACAATGTCTAGTTCATTTGCATTTGACAAATTCAGCGAAAATATTCCATTATCTATTCGATTTTGGTGAGTCTTATCATATCTATATACTCTCCTTTTTCTTTCCAGAGTAGACTCAATAATCTACCATTTATTCTTTCATCTCTATGTCTTTTTTGTCAGAGTAGATTCAATAATCTACCTCTTATCTAGATCTTCTTTTTTCTTTTTCTTTTTTTTTAAAACAAGAACCTTAAATCTAATCTCCTTTGTTTAGCCTTTTTCCTGACCATTAACAATACCAACTTGTAACCAACCATCCTAAATGATGACAATTATCCTCAACCCATAGAAATACCAAAAACTACCCACCCCACCTCTTGGGAATGTAGGTATCATATTTTTAAAATTGCTTCTTGCTGTTTGGGGGCAAAGGCGTTTTTAGGGGATCCTGAAAAGAAAAATTTTAGTTAATTGTCAAGTCCTGGGAGAGATAGCTGTATCATTTGTTGTCCAGTCTCTGCATGATGTAAAAGTGCAGGGTTTATCTCAAGTCCTTGTTTGAGAAGTCTGTGAGGCTGGGTCATCTCAGCTAGCCATCTTGAATTGTCCTGAGCAGTTTGTAGTCCAAAGCTGATCTTTGGATGATGTTTGTCAGCTTAGTGGTATTATTATTGTCCATGTGGAATCGTCATTGTAGGGCCCCATCATCATTCTGGAGACTTCAGATTTGCTGTTAGGCCTGGTCATGATTCCCTGCAGAAAACAGATAGAGACTAAAACATTAAAACCTGTACAGGCAGCTAAATGAAGCCTTTTTTATAGAATTAATTAGTATTCTCTATGACCATTAATATCATAACAAAAGTTAAAATATATGTATATATAAAAATCTTATAAATTTTGATATAAAATTCATATCTTAAGAAAAGTTTTTTGGTTTTTTTTTGTTTTTTTTTTTGGTTTAAGAAAAGTTTTAAAGAATCAAAATAGAACCTAAGAATTATGAGATTAGTGGCAATAGAATAGTCCCTTAATTTTGTTTTTCTTCTGTCCCATATAAGATGACTCTTCTGACATGATACAGAGATTTTGCATTTTCTTTTAACAAGCATGCTTGGGTTTAGAGAAGGGGTGAGCCATGCTCCGACTCCAAAGCCAGCTTTAACTTTTTATTGAACTGGGACTATATAAAGACCATCGTGTTAAGTGTCTGTAGAGAAGAACAGAAACAAACATCTAGGAAGACTTATGAAATTTTATATGGGATATACCAGTAGACCAATTTACTCTTCTTCTTGTAACATTTTTTTGGAATGATTTATCCTTTTTTTTCAGATGTCTCATTTGTCCAGTGTTCTTCAGATCCCTTAGCCTTCATTCTCCTAAAAGACAAAACAAAAACCCTTCCCCAAGCCTAACTTTGGGGAGGTTCCCTTTTGGCAAGTTATATCTGATTAAATGAAAAGCATTTGTTAGTGGCATAAGTTAATTTAAATTGGATGGTCATGCTGGTTGATGAACTATCACCTCTTCTAATAAAGAGATCTCTCTTGTTTAAATCAAATGTTTATCAATTTTGATGGTATCCATAGCTTTTCTTCTCCCATAGAAACAAAAGCAAAACCTCGTCCCCAATGTAATAAATATCCTGGTTTCTATTCTGAGGTCAGCACATCTTTAAAGTATATAGGCTGATTTAATTCTGTAGTTTTTTTCTATTATCCAATGTCTCTCTGCAGCTATTGTTCCTTTCTCATTAGCACTGAGAAAATTCAAAATTAATAGAGCATTATGTAATGTATTTCTGGGAATTTGTGTTATCCCTTTTCATTTATTTAGCATATACTTCAGAGTTCAACTTGATCTTTCTATGACTGCTTGGCCTGTAGGATTATGTGGAATATTTATAATATGCTTTATATTATAATAAGCAAAAAACTGTTTCATTTTACCAGAGACATGCTGGAGCATTGTCAGTTTTAATTTGGGCAGGTATACTCATGATGGCCATGGCTTCTAGCAAGTTCATGATTACCGAATCAGCTTTTTCAGAACTTAGAGCAGTTGCCCATTGAAATCCTGAATAAGTATCAATGGTGTGGTGTACATATTTCAGTTTTCCAAATTCTGTAGAGTGAAACACATCCATCTGCCAGATTTCATTCCTCTAAGTACTCTTTGGATTGCATCCTGCTGGTAGTGGAGTCTGACTGTAAAAAGAACAAGTAGGACATTTCCTTGGCTTGTTGCCAGGTTATGGAAAAATCCTTTTTTAGACCCTTACTATTGACATGATGTTTTTTTTAATGAAACTCTGAGGCCTCCAGATCAATAGTTTATCAATCTCATCATTACCTTGTGCTAGAGGGCCTGGCAGACCCTTATGGGATCAGATGTGAGTTATATATATATAAGGGATAATTCCTATTCCTGATTACATCTTGTAACTAAATAAATAACAAAGTTAATTCTGACTCATCATAGATAAATTCTGCAGTCTCAATATGTAAGACCTCTCTTTCAGCACACTGAGAGTCATCAACTATGTTGAGAGGTTCCAAAAAGTCCATTAATACCATCAGAATAGCATACAATTCCAATTTTTGAACAGAATTATAAGGACTTTGAAAACACTTTACTTGAATCTTCTGATTTGTAACCTGCCTTTCCTTGCTTATTTGCATCTGTATAAAATGTTGGGATTCCAGATATTGGAGTTTCCCATACAATGTGAGGCAGGATCCAATCAGCTCTCTTTATAAATTGAAGTCTATGGCTTTTTAGGATATTTGCTGTTAATCTCTCCCAAAAAATTACTGCAAGCTCTTTGCTAAGGTTTGCTTTCTGCCCATAATTTGTCAATTTCATCCTTAGTTGAAGGTACTACAATTTCTGCTGGGTCTATTCCTGCTAATTGATGAAGTCTCAGTTTTCCTTTTATAATCAACTCAGAGATCTTTTCTACATAAGTTTTTAATTTTTTTTTTTGGTTTTTTCGAGACAGGGTTTCTCTGTGTAGCTTTGCGCTTTTCCTGGAACTCACTTGGTAGCCCAGGCTGGCCTCGAACTCACAGAGATCCACCTGCCTCTGCCTCCCGAGTGCTGGGATTAAAGGCATGCGCCACCAACGCCTGGCCTAAGTTTTTAATTTTTTACCCTGTTTATTTGGTAGAAATATCCATTGCAGTGTAATATCTTCCCTCTGCATTAAAATTCCTGTAAGAGAATGCTTAATGGATAAAATAACCAGAATGCAATCAAGCTTTGGATCCAAATGATTCACATGTGCATCCTGTACTTTCTTTTCTACCAAGACCAATTCTCTCTCAGCTCCAGTTGATTATTCTCTTGGACTATTTAAGTCCTTGTCACCTTCTAACTTTTTGAACAAATTACTCAGTTCATCATTTTTTTACCCCAACAACAGTTCGTAGATGGGAAATGTCTCCAAATAATCGTTGAAAGTCATTAAGAGTCTGTAATCGATCTCTCCTAATTTGCACCTTTTGGGGTCTAATTTTTTGTAGAACTATTTTATATCCTAAATAATTAATAGAATCCCCTCTTTGTATCTTTTCAGGAGCAACTTGTAATCCCCAAAAAGGTAAAAATTTCTTTACTTCTTCAAACATTCTTTCTAAAGTATCTGCATTTGAATCAGTTAGTAAAATATCATCCATGTAATGATAAATTATAGATTTAGGAAATTATTTACATATTACTTCCAATGACTGTCATACAAAATATTGGCACAGGGTTGGGCTATTTAACATTCCTATGGGAGAACCTTCCATTGATATTTCTTAACCAGTTGGGAATTATTATAAGTAGGCATCGTGAAGGCACATCTTTCTCTGTCTTATTCTTGTAAGGGTATTGAAAAGAAACAGTCTTTTAAATTGATAATTATAAGAGGGCATCCTTTATGTAGCAGAGTAGGCAAAGGAATTCCAGATTGTAGAGAGGCCATTGGCTGACTTACCTTGTTAGTTGTTCTTAGGTTTGTTACCATTCCCTGTTTACCAGACTTCTTTGTAATAACAAATACAGGAGAATTCCAAGGGCTGGTTGATTCTTCAATATGCTGAGCATTTAACTGCTCTTATATCAGCTCTTCCAAGGCCTTAACTTTCTCTGTTTTTAAAGGCCATTGCTGAACCCATACAGGCTTGTCTGTTAACCATTTTAAAGTTAGAGCTGTTGGTGTCTTTGAAAGATCAGCAGCTGTTGTGCCCTGTTCTTGTACAATCTGATTGGCCAGTTACTGTTCTTTATAATACCTCCAAATATTTCTCTCAGAAACATGTGTTAGTTTATGGTTTGTTTCTGAGGTTGGAGGAATGTTAATCTGGGTATTCCGTTGTTGTAATAGGTCACGGCCCCATAAATTCATAGCTATATTAGCCACATATGGCTTTCATTTTCCTCTCTGTCCTTCTGGCCCTATACATTCAACCCATCTTGCTCTCTTTCACTTGAGATAATGTTCCAATCCCTAAAAGCTGAACATTTACCTCCTGAGGAGGACAATTTGGATGCCAAGATTCTGGTGCAATTATTGTGATGTCCATACCTGTATCTACAAGACTCCAAGAGAAGGTCGCTTATTTGTATTTTTAATTTTGGTCTTTTTTATTCATAGAAGTTTGCCAAAAAATTTGCTTTATGGTTTCTCCTGAAGTTCCTGTTCTCTCTGCTATAGCTGTTCTATCAGCCTGAGCAGTATGGTTTATTACAATAGGCATTTGATTATTTAATTGCTCTGAGAAGGGGTTTCTTCTATGATGGCAGGAAAAGACTGAACTGAATTTGCTGTGGGTGCCTGCAAGAGGCTGCTCAGGGGGTTTCCTGATGGCAAAGGCAAAGGATTACCTTGTCTGTCCCTTGTTGATCTGCATTCATTAGTCTAATGTTTACCTTTATCACACCTTCTGCATAATCCAGAGGGGAGGGGCATTCTGTTGCCATTGTTACTTGAAGAAACATTGTTTCTAGGAATGCCCTGTTTACAGTTGCCTTTTAGGTGACCTTGTTTACTGCAATTAAAGCATCTGGCATTATTATTTTTCTTCAAACCTCTTGAAATCACCTCTCCTATCCACATGTCATCATGGTCATGAGATTCAACATAATTGTGTTCCTGTCCCAATCCTCCAAAGGTGCTGATGTCACCTTTAATGGCATGATTACCCTTTTGCATGCTGCATTATAGTTCTCAAAAGCCAAATATTCAATTATTATCTGTCTAGCTTCTGAATTTGGTAACATTTTATTTACTGCTGAAGATAGCCTTTGTAACAAATCCATGAAGGTTTCTTTTGGGCCCTGTATAACTTTCATAAATGATTCAATTTTCTTCCCTGCTTCCTCAATTCTGTCCCATGCATTCATGGCTGCCATGTGGCATAGAATTAGGATTTGGTTATCATATAAACATTGTCTTTGTATATCAGCATAATTGCCTTCTCCAAAAAGTTGATCCTGGGAAACTTCCACACCTCTAGCCTTACATCTTTGTTCTATAGTTTTAGCCTCCTCTTCCCACCAGGTTCTCCACTGTAACTGTGGACTGACCTCTAGGACAACTGTAACCAATTCTTTCCAGACCTGAGGGATAATTCGATCACAAGTTGACCACAAGTTTAACATCTGCATTACAAATGGGGAGTGAATACCGTATGATACTATAGCTTCTTTATATCTCCTCAAATCTAACATTTCCACTGGAGTCCAGTTAGCTTGTACACACCCTTGAGCATTTGGAAGTTCCTGTAAGGTTACTGGGTAGATTAATGTTTGCTGTGTGGTAACCTGAGGCTG
Organism: Peromyscus melanophrys; assembly: GCA_902168415.1. Lineage (NCBI taxonomy): Eukaryota > Metazoa > Chordata > Mammalia > Rodentia > Cricetidae > Peromyscus > Peromyscus melanophrys. The sequence continues at coordinate 57,965 of CABHPR010123071.1, forward strand.
TTTCTCTGTAACTGTATGATTCAATGCTGAGATAGGTTCACCTTTAAATTCTTCTGTCTGGGTCTGAATTTCTCTATAATTCATTTTAACAGGTTTTTCTAAAGCTTTTATCTTGGCACTCAAATTGACTAACCTTTTTGGTGCTAAAATAAAATGATCAAACAAATAATATTCATAATTGATGTTATGTAAATACCATCAACATTAATTATCCCCTCATTTAATTGTTCCATTTTCAGACCTCCTAATGTGTTATCAGAGACCAAATTCCTTCTATTGTAAAAATGGTTCCCATTTTTAATGTGGGAAAAATATTCTCTTTTAACTAATTTCTCCCTTTAAGATATCTTAATTGACTTATCAAGTCAGTTGACTGTGTAGAACAGTAGAATTCCAAGGGAATTTCAAAGCAGCTACCTAGTATAGTAGCAGTCCAAGATGGGAATCCAGAGAGAGCCCACCACCCACCAGGAGAAAAAAAGCCCAAGGGACTCTAGTGCACATGAGGTGGAGATCTGGCCATGTGCAGCTTTGACCTGAGCTGGGGGCCTGTGAGGCCACAAACAGCTTTTTAGTGCATTCTTGCCACAATCATTGGCTGACATTGTAACACAAATCCTAAAAGGTCCTATTAAATAAAAAACCCGGAGCCAGAAATTGGGGTGAAAAGCTTAGAGGTCAGAAAAGCAGAAAGAAGCCAGCTACATTCTTACCTGCTTAGTAAGAGACCTACTTCCTGTATACCCACACCTATATGCCTTTCTGTTCCGCTGTCTCATTTTCTCTTTGCCCAGCTATGTCACTTCTTTTTTCCTGCCTAGCTCTGTCACTTCCTGTCTGTCTGTACAGACCTCCAGACCTTTATGGTTAACTAGTGTTGGAATTTAAGGTGTGTGCCACCATGCCTCGCTCTGTTCCCAGTGTGGCCTTGAACTCACAGAGATCCAGATGGATCTCTGCCTCCTGAGTGATAGGATTAAAGGCATGTGCTACCACTGCCTGACCTCTATGTTTACTATAGTGGCTGGCTTTTTCCTCTGATCCTCAGATAAGCTCTGTTGGGGGACACAGATAAAATATCACCACAGTCTCTAGTAGAATGAAACAGGGATGGGTCATAGGACATGCCCCTAGGATTATAGTCACTATTCCCTCCTGCCTCCTTCCCTCGTCAGCAAGTGAACTTGGAAAATACTAGGGTATATAGGAATTGATAACTAAAAGTGGGACTCTATTGTGCAGCTTTCATGAGGATGTCTTTCATGGCATGAACCATGACACCCTATGACATGAAATGGCTTGGACCTTGTACTCACTCAGCTGTTGTGGGACCTCTTTCATTCCTGTAAGTAGGCCCTCACTCAAACTTTTGTAAATAAACCCAGTGAACTTATTGGTTTGCCACACTAGACTTGATGGACTCTTTGCTTTGGTCTGTGTTCAGTGCCTATCTGTGATGAGGAGATGTTTGGTTTTCCTACTCAAGGAAAGTTAACACAACTTCATATAAGGAAGTCCATTTTTGTTTTAGAAAGGTCTGACTAATAAATTTTTCTCTTAAGTGAACTTAATTAGCACAATTAAAATTATCTTATATTTATTTGGTCCATTTCTGTTTTCTAGAGTTGTGAAAATATATTTTCCTTCTTCTATGGGATAGACTTTCAGGCAATTAAAAATAGAAAACTGTCATTTTTTCCAAATTGCTTTGAACCTAGGCCATATATAGGTTGACGGTAAAAAAACAGAGTAATGAAAGGATGCAAATTTCATTATGCAATAATTATGGAAAATATTTTACATTTAACCTAAGAGGAATGAACTTATTCAGTAAACCACAAGCCATGCATAGGCTATATGATTAGATCTATAATCCATCTGCTTTTTATACAACTTCTAGTTTTCTTGGTATGATTTCACTTGGGCTTGAATCTTGGCAAAGCCTTAGTCTGACAGCAGCTTTTAAAATACAGAATGTGTGAAAAGGAGAAAAGGAGCTGCCGTGTTTCTCAATTACAAAAGAACAGGGCAAGGAAGAACTCCATTATCTTCCTTTTCTTTCCATGAGCCTGGGAAGTCAACAGGGGTGGGTTAGAAGAACACATACCTTTCAGTTAAAAAAAGTAAACCTTGGTCTAGATAGCTAAATGAGAGAACTAATCAGTGACTTCCCAGAAGTCAAGGAGGCTGTTGTAGTTTAAAAATATGCCCAGAAGGGCTCCTTCTGCCATATTATTCCCCCAGTGTCTGTTGTCTTCGAAAGCCAGAAGAACTATGTATTTCCTTGAAATTTCACAGGGGCTGTGTGAACTTGATGTGCCATCTGCTTTGGATACCACTTAATCTTTATACCTCTAGGATTTCCCTCCATCTTGTTTCACATTTTTATTTATCAAAGCAGCCAGACAGCACCAAGACATCAGGGCCAAAGGTCACCAGGATGGGGAGAACAGATCTGAGATCTAGGAGGGAACCTAAGGACTAGGAAAAGAGAGGTGTCTATGTAGAAGTAACAAATCAATCCTGGCATT
>CABHPR010123072.1:0-15038 GCA_902168415.1 Peromyscus melanophrys
ACAATCTTAAAAGCTACTGTTTATGAACACTAGGAGGGTAGAATTAATACTCAAAGAGACATTATACTGTACTATGGTGGGACCCAATCTGCATGCTAAGAGATATAGAAACTTGTTCAAATCACTGAAATTATTCATGCTTGAGTATTATAGAACAGGATAGAACATAGCCTGTGGTAAGGACTGAGAAAGTTAATTTGTATAAAGTGTCTATCTAATGTCTGAACTTATTTCTTTTCAATGTAACTTGATTTTTTTTTGGTTAATGTCTTGCATCCTATATATAAAAGTATCCGTGTGAGCTTGGCCCATCCTAAGATCCTCTCGTTCAGGGTTACTTTGTTCTTTGCAGTGGAGTGTGCGGCTCTTTCTTTAGAATGTATACACATTAAAATGCAATTACAATGTTTCTAGTATAACCATTATACCAATAACAATGCTTACTATTTTAATAATAGATAGACTTGCCACATCTAACCTAGAGGACTGTTCCTACTCATAAGCACTTGAAATCATGGGCTAGATGGTGGGGTTAAGTAATCTTAAGCTTAAAGAGAAAAGTTGTGTGTAGCAGAAGTTTCTTTGTTCCTGCCAGGCCCCATGGTCCAGCAGCTGCCTATAAAATAATCACTCAGAGGCTTATATTAATTAGAAACTGGATGGCTTATAGCTCAAGCTTCTGGCTAGCTAGCTCTTATAACTTAACCCATTTCTGTTAATCTATAAGTTGCCATGTGACCACGGTGTTATCAGGCTGCTAGCATCTTGCTGTTTTTTGCGCAGTAGTTGGCGTATCCACCACTCTCCTTTATCCTCTCATTATCTCTCTTAGATTTTCCTGCCTGGCTCCATCCTGCCCTGGCATAGGCCAATGCAACTTTATTTATTAACCAATGGGAACAGCGTATATTTACAGCATACAGAAAGATATCCCACAGCACTTCCTCTTTTCTATCTAATAAAAAAGTGTGGTTTTAACTTTAACATAGTAAAATAATATATAACAAAGCAGTTATCAAGCAAGAATTACAGTTACAATATCTAGTCTATTTATATTTGGCAAAAATAGAAAATATTCTACTATCTATCCTATTTTGTGAGTCTAAAGTTTTGTATCTAATTTTTTTATCATAACTAAGGAAAGCTATAATTATAATTATCTAGTCTTCAACTCCATCAAAGACCCCAGAAAGATATAACATTATCTAAGTAAACAAGAAGTTCATTGTAATCAACTTACAAAAATCTAGAATGACAGAGACATCTGGCTGCCTAGATAGTCACCCAAAGTTCCTCTGCAACATTGTGGCATCCATCTTTAGCCTATAGGTCAAAGTTTCTCAGTTGCTTCTCCTTGTGTCCTGCAGAATGTTTGGTAGTCTCCTCTGCAAAGCAGGAATCTGAAGGACAAACTTGCCTTATTTTGGCACAGTTCAGTAGTCATTTTTCTATGGGTCCTGCATGTCCAGTTTATACAGCATCCTGTCAAGCAGTCTAGACAAGGGCATTTTTTTTGCCTAGTGGTTAACTTTTGCCACAAAGAAAGCAAACTCCACAATGAGTTTCTTTGATGCCTATCATCCTCTTTGAAGTAATTGGTGCTGCTAGGAGCAGACGTGTCTCACTGTCTAGAAAAGTCTAAGATCTTAAAACATTTTATTGCCATATTCTGTAGGTTTTTGAAATGTTTGAAGATTACCTACCTAGTTGAAATATATCTTTGTATATCTATAAAAATAACTAACATGATTATAAATTTGATTATCATAGAAAACTAATTATTAGTCGGTATTTCTTAATTATACATTACAATTTAAATGAGTTACATAAACATAATACCTTAAAAAGAATAGAAATATATACACAGTATAACAAATTGAAATTTAAATTTTTATCAATAAACCAAAATCCATAGTAATGTAAAACATTTCAAAGAAGTTGTTGCTCTTTAAAAGTATATTCAATAATCTACCCTTTTATCCTTTCATATCTATATCCCTATATCCCCTTTTCTTCTTTGGAAAGAGATTGCATTTATAATCAACCTCCTTTAAATAAAAATAAACATTTATAAATGATATTTTGGAAATTTGGGCATAGCTTCTCATACTAATTCCTGCTGATTGGGGGTGCTGGCAATCTTATGGGGATCCTAAGAAAATTTGAGATATTGGTCAGGTCCTGGGAGGACCAGCTATAACCTTTGTTGATAGGTACCATCTATTAATATTCAAGAGGCCTTGCTTGATCAAACCTGATTCATCTTAACCTGGAACAAATCCATAACCTCTTCTTGGTTCCTGTGGAAAGAAAAGCAGAACCTCTTTTCCAAAGCAACATAACCTTAGATCCAAGTTTTAAAGTCAAGATACTTTTAAAATATATATTTTGATTTAACTTAACAGCACTTACAGTCAAATGTCTTTCTGCAGTTAAAAATCCCAAAGACAATAAAATCTAGACTCTGTGTAATATCCATCTTTATGTGGCATATATATTCTTTTTTTAAGACTTTATTTTTATCGCTATCTATATCCTTTTTCTTCTCCCTCTAAGCCTATGTACCTTTTATACACATTGTAAACCATTTAGAGGTTTATTCCATCTGAATCTGTCTTTTGTGTATCTATAATCCTTTTCTGATCATTGCTTTAAACTACAGCTTGGCTAGGACTAAAGCTGTGGCTTTGGATGCTGACTCTGCCCATCTCAGCTTCCCAACATGGCAGAGGTACCTTTACTGCCAGCTCTGAGCAGTGGATCTTTGTCTCTATCAAGCAATATGTAGCCCAGAAACCATTTTTTTATTAGCAAAAGCTAAATCTGTCACTCAGTGTTCTGCTCAGCTTGGAGATGCCTCTGTGTATTGCAACAGGAATCCACCATGCTGTAGGTCAAGCCTGCATACCGCAGCATCTCTGTATCATGGCTTGCCTAAGAGACATAACTAGGGAGCTACTCTTGACTTCATTTTAGAATCCCTTTTTAAAGCTTTCTCAGGTTTTGGGTGGAAATTCTTGCCCCATGTTGGGTGCCAAAATATAGCAATAGTTTCTCCAGTCTTGCCTGGCCCCATGGTGCCACAGCCACCTATAAAATAATCACTCGGAGGCTTATATTAATTACGAACTGGATGGCCTATGACTCAAGCTTCTTGCTAGCTTGCTCTTATAGCTTAACCCATTTCTATTAATCTATAAGTTGTCATGTGGCCATGTCATTACCGATCTTCTGGCATCTTGTTGCTCCTTGGTGGCAGCTAGCATTTCCCCCCCCCCCCACTCTCCTTTATCCTCTCATTATTTCTCTTGAATTTTTCCACCTGGTTCCTTCCTGCCCTGCCATAGGCCAATGCAGCTTTATTTACTAACCAATGCAGCCTTATTTACTAACCAATGGGAACAGTGTATATATATATATTCACAGCACACAGCAGCTGTGATTGTAGCATCATTTCATTTTATGAAGAAATACCTCCCATTACCTCTCTAAAAGACGTCCTTTGAAAAGTGCTTAGAGCCTCTCACTCATAGGGAATTCATTTATTAACAGGTGGTTTATTTCACTGGGATTTTTTTCTTGTTATGCTGAAACGAAACTTAAACCTTAATCGATGCAATACATCTTTACTGCTTGCTTCATCAAAAAGCCCACAAGTTTTTTAAGATTTCAAGTCAACCCCCACTTTTTTCCCCCCTTTTCTCAGCAAAATAGCTCACAGGAGCTACCGCGGCAGAAAGCTAAGAGGCATCAACTATGGAACCAGGTTTGAGTTTTAATCTTAGATCAGTTTTTTTCCAGCTGGATGATCAATTCGTTATACCTCTGTGCTTTCAAATATACCCGTTGATCCATAAAAATTACCATAATACCTCACAAATACTCAAACCAACTATTGTTTTTTTATTAAATCAATTCCATATGGGGAGGTTGTTATCCTCATTACTGGTTTATAATATTCCTTGGGAAGTACAGTATTATTTTTTGAGAAGAAAAATAGGACACAAAATAATTAAGTAATTGACCTATTCATTAAATCCTGTTTTAAGTTGTGATGTGCATGATAAATAACTACAGAATTTCTGAAATGTTTATATGACTGAAATGGAAGTATTATATTACCAAATGCAAATAATTAAACAGATAACTCAGACAAAGAAAACAGCTGTCATGATGTCTCAAGATAGACATTAGAGTCCATTTCCTAGGTTGACACACAGGAGGAGGATGTAGGTATTACCCCTGTCAAAGCTTCTTTTATTTTGGATGACATTGTTAACTTTACTCTAATTGGTCCCTCAGGGCTATAAATGAATGAATCAAGAATGTCCAAAGGGATATGAAAGAAGGGATCCAAGGGGAAATGAATGTGTTCAAACCTGACAGTATGCACATGGATATCTTATGCAAACATTGAATCTCAGATCCTGAGGCTGAAGTGCTCTGAACTCTTCTAAGAAGCAAAGAATGTAACTTAGTCATCTTTAGAACACTGTGGAAAATTCCATGCTATGCAAGTCAGCACACATCTGCAATTCTATTATCTTCTCAGAAAGATTGTGAATAGGACATCCAGGAGGGCTCCACACTGAAGTCAAGACCAGCATGCTGGTGACAGCCTGTCCTGAACACCGAGGGTTGAGATATAGTTAATAGCAGAACATTTGTCTAAGACATTGGGTATGTCCTCAATTTTTGGAGAAAAAAACTATCATAGTCCTGGTGGAAAAGTAAGCGTTTTTGTTTTTATTTTTTTCTTTCTCTTTTCCCTAAAGCCTTTTGTCCTTTCTTCACTGAAGTGCTGACACCTAAAAGAAGAAAGTCCCTAGATTTCAGGTTTTTTTTTTTTTTTTGGTGGATTTTTTTTTTTGCTGAAGATTTTCAAATGAAGAGAATTGGAGACTAATTTTCTTAGGCATGTGTTTTGATGTCAAAACAAATGGTCAAAAAATTCAGCTTAATGGTGAAGCCCTTGACTCATATATGTGAGGATCAAGATTCAAGATCAAGTAGTTTTTCCCTATAAACAGAGTAAATTGCCACTGCTCTCATGTAAACCCATAGAAGTGGCAGTCTGCATTTTGTGACACCTGGTTCCTTCACTTTGTAGTTTATCCCTTCATAGCAGGTGCACAGCGGTATCTAACTATGATTTTATTTGCTCTTCTTTGGTAACAATAATGGATGCCTTCTACAGTATTTATTTACATCCCTATGTCTTACTTGATAATGTACATGTTAAAAGTAGTTTCCTAGTTTTCTTGAAGCAGCTGAGGAATTACTTGAGTTTTTATTGAGTTAAAAATACTATAAATGTTTTTTCTATAAATGTTGGATATGCAAATTATTTTATTCACTATGAACTACTTTTTTTTCATTTTCTTGTTGGAAAATATTTTGTTTTAATTTTTAACTTTGAATCAGTTCCAAATATACAGTACCACAAATCCCTTAATGATGTATGAAATATATCAAACAATTTTAATTCTTTCATTTAAAATTTAGTAACTATTAGTGCCACATTTTTAATGTTTTTTATTTAATTTTTTATTCATTTTACATACCAACCACATTCATTGTTGCCTAATGATCTTATTTTAACTTCATTGATTTGCCAACTACTGTTTTATTTTTGTCCCAGAAGCCTACATCACTATTCTATTACATTTTACTGGTTTCTCTCTTTAGTCTCCTGTGCTTCTTAATAGCTCTGAATTCTTTTGATATCTTTCACGACTTTGAAAAAATACTTTAATTTTAAGTTAATTCAAATAACAATATTAAGAGAAAATCATGGATTACAAGTGTGATTGTAAGACAAACCAAGTTCACAAAAAGATGATTCTGTTAGAATTCAGATGAATTATATGTTAGAATTTCATGTTCTACAAGATACATTATATGTACTTGATCCATGTATACACACACACACACACACACACACACACACACACACACACACACGCACACACATATTTATATAAACTGTTAGTTATGAATCTATGATGATTGACTTTTTGATTATTTGTTTGTATGGATGTTTAATTATTCCAGAATTGTTGAAAAGACAATTCTTCATTTATATTTTTTGCTAGTTTGTTAAATGTCAAATAACCATGTATTTGTACATATGTTCCTGAACTCCATTCTGTTCTCCCTCTGCTTTCACCAATGGCAGGTGATCCCAATTTATGTGGCACAACAGTAGTATTAAAATCTGGTGATGTGAGCCTTAAAAACCTTTGTTTTGTAAAGTTCTTTTCACTTTATAATATTTTATTTTTAGTACAAATAATAGAATCAGCTTGACATTAGCATTTTTAAATATAATTAAAAGTTATACTAATATTATATTAGCTTGGGAAAAACTGATTTCTTTTAAAATTGAGTTTTTCAACCTTTGAACACAGCCTTTCCTCCATTCACAAATTCATTTGTTTTTTGACCAATATTTTGTTTAAAATTTGATGATCCTGCACATATTTTCCTTTTTAACTAACCATAGATTCTTTTCTCTAATAATATAATCTGAATAGTTTCCCCTCCTTCTTCTTCTCCCAGGTCCTCCCTATCTCCTCTTCAATGAGGATCCACAGCCTTTCTCTCTCTCATTAGAAAAGAACAAGCTTCTAAGAGATAACAGCAAAACATAACAAAGCAAAATAAAATGCAAAACAGTTTATTGAAGTTGGACAAGACAAGCCAACAGAAAAATAAAAGATCCCCCCAAAAAGGCACAAGAATCAGAGACCCACTCATTCATACATTGAGGAGTCCCATAAAATTACTAACTGAAAACTGTAGTATACATTGAAAGGGTATTTAATTATGTTTCACAGAATACATTTTTCTGCTATAATAAATATCATTGTTTAATTGAATATCTTTCTTTTATTTGCTGATCTGAAATGCAAGAAATGTATGTCTTTTGGTTTTGTATCTACTCATCTAATTGTCCTTATTTTTTTCTAAAAATTGTTGACTCTTTGCACTTTATTTATCAATATGCAAACTGTTTTATTCCTTTTCTACTTAGTCTCTTGCCTTTTGTCCCTCTTTCTTGCAATGGATAAGGTTCCTGTGTATTATTAAAGTTTTTCTTTGCTAAGTATCATATTTTCAGTACCAAATAATTTTTATACTTATGTTTTAATACTTTATGTGTCTCTACAGGGAATACCTATCCCTCCAGTCATTTCAAATTTGTATTTTTAAACCTCAAGGAACACCAAGGTAGGTGTTTTAATATCTTTAATAATTCTAATGTCTAGATAATCTCAAAGTTGATCTATGCTCCTTTTCCCCAGAATTGATGGCATTTTCTCATTTTTTTTTTGTACATTAAAAAGCATCTATATGCCGGGCAGTGGTGGCAACATATCGTTAATCTCAGTACTTGGGAGGCAGAGCCAGACAGATCTCTGTGAGTTTGAGGCCAGTCTGGTCTACAGAGCGAGATCCTGGATAGGCTCCAAAACTACACAGAGAAGCCCTGTCTCAAAACAAAACGAAAAGCATCTATACACTCAAGACTATTTATGTTATGTTATAGACTTCGAGGAATACAATAACTTGCATTTGCTTTCCTGTATTAATCAATTCAATTAGAACCAAGCAAACATTCCCTTTCTTGCCTTCTATAGACAACGATTCTAGATCAGTTTCCAAGTTTTAACGTCTTGCATTGTGTTTTTCCTTCAAATGGTTCACTGAGAAATTATCATGAGATGTAGTTGATACTAAAATTCTCCAAAGTTTTGTAATAACACTTTTACACATGTATGTTTCATAAAATGAACCAGCTTTGTTCATTTGCACGATTCCTTTGTCCACATGCATACACACACACACACACACACACACACACACACCAGGGCAGATACATCATTGCAGGGATTGTCTGCAAAAAGATTCTCTACAAATATATTTTGTTTTTATGTTGCATTCTCATTTTCCCAAACCTGTTTCTGTTTTTGTAGCACAGCTGTGGGAAGCAGGAGGAAGAGAAGGGAAAGAAAAGGAGATAGTTTCCAACAGGGAAGGGCATGGGAGAAAAAGAGGAATCCTTTATACTTTAGAAAATAAGACCTGTGTTATCAAAAATCACTTAAGTATCTTGAGTAGCCATGACATAATTGATTAGAATATTCATCTCAAAACAAACACAAAACCAAAACCAAAACAAACAACAATAGTACAGTGCATGGCAAAGCAGATATTTTCGTGTGTATGGGGTTTTTACAGATTTTATATTGTCTGCTTACTTCATAGGCCTTAGGAAAATGATTTTGTTTTGTATGTAAATCTAGATCTTACCTATATCTAACTTTCTAAAATCACTTAATTCTAAATTATAATCTAAAACTTTATTGTCTTTATGCTTCATGTAGATCTGCCCCATTAAAGAAGATCAATTGTGCAAAATCGAAAAACACACTTCCACCAGAGAGCATGTCGGTTTGACTTCAGGGTTCATGTCCTGGGGAGCTTGGTCTGTGTTTTGTTTTGAAATCAGATATTCTCAAAACAATGAGGAATCTCTCGGTAGTGACTCAGTTTATCCTGATGGGCATCCCACACACAGAGGGTCTGGAGACCATGCTCTTTGTCCTGTTTTTGTCTTTCTACATCTTTGCCCTGGTGGGGAACCCGCTCATACTCCTCGCAATTGTCTCCTCCACTCAGCTTCACACCCCCATGTACTTCTTCCTGTGCCAGCTCTCCATGTGTGACATATTTTTCCCTTCAGTGACTTCTCCCAAGATGCTGTTCTACCTCTCAGGTAATAGCCAGGCCATCTCCTATGCAGGCTGTGTGTGCCAGCTCTTCTTCTACCATTTCCTAGGTTGTACTGAAGGTTTTCTGTACACAGTGATGGCCTATGACCGCTTTGTTGCCATATGCTACCCTCTAAGGTACCAAATAATCATGAACCACAGAGTGTGTGCCATCCTTGCTATGGGGACATTATTTTCTGCCTGCATTCAGGCTACATTTTTAACCACTGTCACCTTCCAGCTGCCCTACTGTGGTCCCAATGAGGTGGCCTATTCTTTCTGTGATATGCTTGTGTTGTTGAAGCTGGCTTGTTCAGACACATCAGCCCAGGAAATGGTGGGGTTCATCAGTGTAGGTCTCATGCCTCTCAGCTGCTTCTTCCTCATCCTCACCTCCTACAGCTGTATAGTTTATTCCATCCTGAAGATCCGCTCTGCTGAAGGTAGACACAAAGCCTTCTCTACCTGCAGTGCCCACCTTACTGCCATACTGCTTTACTTTATGCCTGTGGTCCTCATATACCTAAGGCCAACCACGAGCCCTTGTTTAGATGCAGCCATTCAAGTCTTTAACAACTTGGTTATCCCCATGCTGAATCCTTTGATCTATAGCTTGAGGAATAAGGAAGTAAAAGATTCTCTGAAGAAAATACTACAGAAAGTAGCCTCCATACTTGAGAAATGTTAGAGAAAGTATCAGAAACTATTACTTTAATCTCACATTTCCTACAAAAGGTATTTTATTTGTGTGACAAAGAGCATATATATTATCAGTGCCTCATTTTACAAATGGTTAGGACTTGAATACCAAGAGCAAATCACTAAAGGTTAAGTTACTAATAAATTCCTCTACCAGGAAGAATGAAATTTTTCTGAATGTTCTTTTCCTTTTCTTGCCTTAGGACCATCTTCCTATACATAGTTTATCCACTATCATGGACATGATTATTTAATTATCTCTTCAAATGTCTGCATGGAATATATTTTCATTTCACGGTTTAGCAGTTGCTGCAAAAGAAGTAAAAGCAAATCAAACAAATGGCTTTGGGAACTTTCTTGTGATTTGAAACCAAAGCAACTGTTTAGTAAAAATGAAAAATAGCCAAGTGCCTCTGGATAGGACCGAATTCAGGTCTCCTGCAGATGAATCAGAGTTCTAGTGTGGCATAGCATAAACATCTGATGGTCTCAGACCCAGAGTAATGAATGAAAGCTTGGAGGCTGCAATCAGAAAGTTTCTGTGAATGGAAGGCTGGCTCCATTGACTTTTTGTCTATTTATTTGGCTGTGGAATCCTCAGCACAAGCAAAAGTCCATGAAAAGTCCAATCAGCAGTTTATTTGTGGCTCTGGATACTCTGTTTACATGCAGGGTGTAGCTTTACTGTTCCTTCTCATAAAACCCATTTTTTTTGTTTATTTTCGAGGTTATAACTTAATTACAATGTTTCTTTATTCTCTTTCCTCCCTCTGAATATTACCATATGCCCTTACCCACTCTCCTTCAAATTCATGGCCTCTGTTTTCATTGTTATTGCATACTTGTATGTGTTTGTATATACATATATATTCCTAAATATACCCTGTTGAGTTCTTTCTGTGGGGTTGAGGCAGTGTAGGTTTTTCCCATTCAGTTTGCAATGGTAGTCATAATTCTTGCTTATAAAAGGGCTTTTATTAAATAAAATAAAGAAGGTGGTAGTATTATTTTCTACTCATGCAGCTAATAAATATTTTGGTGTCCTCAATCCTTTGGACCAAGGATAAGATAGTGAATAGTCAGGAAAGCAGAACATAAGAGAAGTGATGAGTGAGCTGGTACTGACATCAGTGGATGCTGGGGATGTCAAAGCTCTCTATGCCATTTTATCCTTACCTAGTTACTTAATAAAGGCTCCAAAGGAATTACAAGTAATGGAAGATTCAAATTATTGTTTAGAAAAAAACAGTATATTTAGAAAGAGTGACTGTTTTTATTTTTCTCATCACAGATTATATCAACTTTCAACCCTCAGCACCTTGAGGATAGAATTTTCTATTGCAAATGTTTTATGTTTGATATAAATAAGACAAAAACAAATTCCCAGGCAACTTATTAAAGGTATCCCAAAAGCTGATAACTGTATGTTTGTTGTCTTGCTCAATATTTAAATAATTATTTATGTGTATGTGTCTGTGCTAATGTATGTCATATGTCTGTCAGGAATCAGAGAGGAAGGGCAGGAGAGGGCTCAGAAACCTTGGACCTGTAGCTACAGGTGGTTGGTAGAATCCCAATGTGGGTGATGGGAACCTAACTTGGGTCACCTGGGGGAGCAGCAAATGCTTTTAGACACTGTGTCATCTCCCACTCCTTTATTCAACACCTTTGTAACTATACCTTCCTATGTCTAAGGCTTTAATACTAAATGTCAGAAGAACACATTTCATAATCATGCTATTAAACACTGTTCATGCACACTCACATCATGATTTTTCAGCTCATCTTTCTGCCTTTGGATCTCTGACATATGTAACTAACGGCAATATTTTGTTTGTTTCACATTGCTATTGTTTCTCTCCCCAGTAAAACATAAAGAATGCATTAGGAAATTTTTCTATGCCGCTTATTGTTTTACCTAAAGAACCTCACATTATTGTAAGGAAATTTTAGAGAAAATAGAATATGAAGCTTTGAAATCATACTTTTGACTTTTCTCTTAAGGCACTGATGATTTCCTGTTTCCATCCATTTTGAAATAGTTGTGTGTTGCATTTCTTTATCCTTTCCCTTCCCGAAAACTTGTATGTTTGCACCAGTTTCTCCTACAGTCTTCTTAAACAGGCCATCCTCCTGTGCATGAGAATTTCTGGAAAGAAGCTTTGATTATAGAGGCTGATCAGAACTTCAGTGACGTAGAGAGACTGGGATAGCGCGTGTCCAGAGCTAAATTATCCTGGGGCACAGTTAGTCTGCTTAGGAACCGCTTATCAACTTTCTAACAACTTTTTTGACCATTAGATAAATCCTTTTCAATGTCTGAGCAGACCCCAAGTATCTACTAACAAAAAAGCTGAAAATGCTGTCATCTAGCTTCTAATGTCTATAGTATAGTACTCCCATTTCAACTTTGCTGTGACCCACCTAACTGTGTATCCATAGATTCATTTGAAAATCATGTTAATTTATGGCTTTCTTTGTTCTTTTACTCTAAAATTTTTATGAAACTGCTAGCTCTTTGTATTATGAGGTTTGGGGAAGCCTAAATCTGTGTTTATTGGGCTATGGATACTCATATTTTGCTCTAGAATAAACCATCTCTTTTATTTGTTTGAGGTCAGAACTGTTTTGTTCATTGACCACAGTAAGGTTATCTAAAACAACTACTTTAAAACAGAAGACTAATTAGCTATACAATTTTAACTTTCATTTTACCTAGAAGACACATGAACTGCTAACAGCAATGTATAACACTGAATAATAGCATGGATATTGGTGTTGGTAACTCTTCTAAGAAAAAGGGACAGAAGAGACATGTTTTTAATCTCTCAACTTTGTGCCCTGTAAGCTTTAAGATCCATTTGTATATTATATTAAATACTCACATTACTTGATAAAAGCATTTCTTAGAATCCATGTTCGCTTCAAATGTGAGTTCTGACAGGAAAGTAACCTTTGCAAAATAACATTAAATCAAAGGTATTTTCTTTTTATACTTTATTGATTTTGTCAAAACACCAGCTATTTTCTTTTTATACTTTATTGATTTTGTCAAAACTTCAGCTGTTAAATAAAAACAATCTGAATTATTAAGAATTACTTATATTCATCCATTATTTCTTGTGTACATAGTTTCATGATATCAAGATACATTCTAGATAAATAGAAAAAAAAAGATGTCACAAAATATTGAGGGATTAAGCTACTTGAAGATCCAGGTGTATCTTAATAGATGCAGATATGCATATCATAAGTACACAAACTTGTTATTCTAACAAGTATCATTTGGTGAATATTTTCTACATAACAGACAATGAGAGGCTCTAATTATGAGTACCTAAGGAACAAGAGGTATTACTATCCAAAATTCAGGAAAGTAACTCAGAAATATCTGGGAAATTAAATACTTACCAAATGAAGTCATGAAAAATCACTTGTCATATTATAGGTATTTGTATTATGTTTTCTTTCATTTAATTTTTAATTTTATACTTTAATTATTACATTTCTGCCTTCCGTTTCTCACTTCAAGTCCTCCTACATACCCCTCCCTGCTCTTTCAAATTCAGAAAGCAAACTCCAGAGATTTACACAAAGTTCCACTAGAACATTACATAAAATGCACAAGTCTAGAGAAAAAAATGAAAAAACTATGGACATGATTAGATGATTTTTGTATACTTTGCTACAATATGTATATATTGATTCACAAATTGGAATCACAAATCACTGATCTCAATTGTTTATTGTATATCTTACATGTACAAGTTCATGGATTTACTTGTTAGAATTTTGTTAAATACTGGTTGGGATAATGATGAATTAGGTTCTTTCAAAATGATGAAGCCAGATTAGTCTCTGCCTTCTTCTTACTACCCAGAAAGCCTTTACAGATACAAGCCCAACAGGAAGTGAACTAATCCCCTTAGCCATGCATGTCATAAATGTTTGAGCATAACTTAGAGATCTATACCACCAGCCACATTTCTGGATCAAAGCCTAAAATTCCCTATCTCAGCTTTGCAGGAAGAGTTGCATGGGGATGTCATGTTTTATAAAAAACAAACAAACAAATAAAAAACCAAACAAACAAACAAAAGAAAGACACCACCAACAACAATAACAAAACCCCACATCTTTCCCTCTGCACTTGCATTCAGTTCATCAGTCTTTGTAATAATGGGATTCCCACATGTCACCTAGTTATGTTAGAAGATCCACCCATAAATTCTCAGTCCTATAATTTTAATTCACCTTTCACGTGTAATCAGAAGAACAATGAGGAGGGAAGAAGCAGAATCTCTCCTATGAATTGGGTGCTCTTCGGGAGTTTATCTCCTTTTCCATGTCTGCTTCCATTTACTTTGGAAAGTACTTAAGAAAAATGTTTTCTACCTAACATCTTTTAATTATAATCTTTGGCAAATCAAGTTCATAGTGACTATAGTCTAACTCAGCAAAAACTAAAGTCCCCAATTATACTCTTCATGTTTTCTCTCCATGTAGATCTACTCCTAAAATATAAGTTTGTTTGTTAAAAATGAAACCACCACATGCATGAGAAAACTCCTTTGTTTGACTTCAGTGTTTATATCTTCAAGGACTGTGCTCTGCTTTGAAGTCAGACAGTCTCACAGCTATGAGGAATCTCTCTGTAGTGACTCAGTTCTTTTCAGCATCTGTGCACAGAGGGCATGGAGACCACACTCTCTTTCCTGTTTTTTTTTTTTTTTTTTTTTTGTTTTTTTTTTGTTTGGTTGGTTGGTTGGTTTTTTGTTTTTTGTTTTTGTTTTTTTTTCTTTCTACACCTTCATCCTGGTGGGAACCTGCTCATACTTCTTGCAATTGTATCTTCTACTAGGCTTTACACACCCATTTACTTCTTCCTGTGCCAGCTGTCCATGTGTGACATATTTTTCCCTTCAGTTAGCTCTCCCAAGATGCTCTTCTACCTCTCAGGAAATACCCAAGTAATCTCCTATGCAGGCTGTGTGTGCCAGCTCTTCTTCTACCATTTCCTGGGTTGTACTGAAGGTTTTCTGTACACAGTGATGGCCTATGACTACTTTGTGGCCATATGCTATCCTCTAAGGTACTCAACAATCATGAATCACAGAGTGTGTGCCATCCTGGCAACAGGGACTGCATTTTTTGGCTGCATCCAGGCTACCTTTCTGACCACTCTCACTTTCCAGCTGCCCTACTGTGGTCCCAGTGAGGTGGACTATTACTTCTGTGATATCCCTGCTATGCTAAAACTTGCTTGTGCAGACACATCAGCCCTGGAGATGGTGGGGCTCATCAGTGTGGGCCTGATGCCCCTCAGCTGCTTCCTCCTCATCCTCACCTCCTACAGCTGTATCCTCTGCTCCATTCTGCAAATCCGATCTGCTGAGGGGAGGCATAGAGCTGTCTCCACCTGCAGTGCCCATCTTACTGCCATCCTCCTTGCCTTTATGCCAGTTGTCCTCATGTACCTCCAGCCTACCCCCAATCCCTGGCTTAATGCAGCTGTGCAGGTCTTGAATAACCTGGTCACACCCATGCTGAATCCTTTGATCT